>JAVCKT010028734.1:0-15844 GCA_032273925.1 Rhynchotus rufescens
GCCATTTATTTTGTGAGCACTTTTCACTCTGTCCAGTGGAAGTGTAAGAAGTCCTGCCGGGACAGTACTCCCCCCACACAGCACTTTCATAGGTGTCCTATAATAATTAAGAGTAGTAACATAACATATATATGCAATGACTGCTAAACAAAGGGCATGTTCTCAGGATCATTTTAATTAAACAAATATAATATGAAAATACTGTAATATATTATACACTTGCAAAGGTAGAAGTGTTTGGAATGGCTTTAGTAAATGCCTATATTTTACTTGAGACTACACGTTAAATTCTTCAGGCATTTTTCAGTATGAAATAGGATATGGCACAACAGGCAGAGGGGAGGGACATCAGCTGGGTATATTTGCTGTATCTCCAATCTATTGTGGAACTTACTTGCTCTTCATCTGTGCCTTCCTTCTCTTTGCTATGTATATGGCATTAAAGTCTGGCCTACACACTGTGGTTAGCTGTACCTCAGTGTAGGTAGGGAGAGGGAATAACAAAACAACTTCTACCTGAACCTAAACTAAACCTTCTGCCAGCAGAATAGTGCCCAATAAAAGCCTTGAAATACTGAAACCACAGAAGAACTGAAAAATCCAGAGCAGCCTATGAAGGGAAGTGAACAATCTGCTATACAAAACTGCTGCATCCTATAGAGGTAACACCAGTGCAGCCGGGATGGACATTTGAATGGCTACTACTGTCCTTAACTGAATTATTTTGGAGAGCACAGTTTTCAGGTTTCCTCACATGCATGCATTATTTAAAAGATTAGAGAGAATACACACTTATAAAGATATTATTTACCTTTTTCTTCCTCTGGCCTAAGAGGTATTTCACAGTCAGGGCAACCACAAAAGCACTGCACTAAAGTCTGTCCTCTTAAATTAATGAGACAACCAGCACAGGCAGATGAAAACTTATGACCAGGCAGAGGGAGACAAGACAACCTCGGCAGATATTTAAGCTATTTGGCTGATGAACCATTTCAGCAACTGCTCCTTCAGTGCTAATGCACACATGCCATGGCACACGTGTACACAAACCTAAACAGAGCTGGGGGCTCTCTGGAATGTCACAATTCCCAAGACTCACTCATCCCCGCTATCTATCCCAATCTCTTTTTCCTCCTCAATCTTATCTTTTTTAAAAATATACTCAAAAGAAACAAAAAGAAACCAAGCCAGATTTGCTGCCAGCCTGGTGCTCCTGCATGGGCGACGGGTCCCCGGAGCTGCCGGGCTGGGTGACTGAAGCTCCTCCACGTCGTGGGGCTGGGAGGTGAAGGCCCCACGAGCTCCCCTCCCACCACGCTGCCCTTCTCCTCGACACGCACCACGAACACGCGCTGATCCATGAGGGCGGAGGGAGCAGAATGAAAGGAAGGTGATGAGCTGACAGCATCTGCTAAAGGATGGCCGGGGAAGCTGCTGCGGAATGGCGGAGCTCTGCAGGGCTGGCATCCAGCCAGGGGCTCCTACTGGAAGCCCTTTGGAGAGGATAAAATAAGAGTAAACGCGTGTTTGGAGCGGGGTGCATTTCCTCCTCAATATCGCTGCTCGTGGAGCCTGTCCCGTGCTCTTGGCGGTGCTCAGGGACGTCGCTGTACAGCAAGGCACTTAATTCCGCTGGAGGCCGCGGCCCTGCGCCCGTGTCAATCACCTCACCCTCCACCCCCGCCTGCACACACGGTATCTCCTCCTCTGCTCCATAGACATGCAAAAAATACTAATTTAAAGCATATCAAAACACATTTCTATAATGTATAAAGATAATACCCAATGGACTCCTGAGAGATACATGAAATTAATCCCAGTTGTGAAGGTCTTGATATTAGCTCTTCACTCCTGGGACAAATTTAAAATCCCACAAAAGCCCATGATTTATTTCCTTCCTACACAACAGCAACAAACACTCACATAATTTTTAAGTAATGTAAAATATCACTTTAAGGCCATTCATACGCATCTAAGAGAGAGAGAGAGAGAGAGAGAAGGGAAGGTAGGAATTAGTTGCTTTGAGAGGCGAGCACTTAAGGGTCCATTCTACCTGCGTAATTCCCATAAATACCATGTTTATGAATTGGACAAACAGGGTGAAGAACTGTTGGCACACAAAATGCCTTTCATCACTTCCTATGTTTTAACATACAGCGCCTGTACTAATGGCTAGTTAAAGGTTTAATAAAGTATTGCTCTCCTCTTTCAACTTTCTCCATCAGGCAGATGTGATTATCATGGCATCTTTCTGGGCACAGGATTTTAATTCACTTTGAACTTGTGATCTTCGAAAAAAAAACCAAAAAAACTTAAGAGTTCTTAAAGAGGTTGGGGAGGGAAGTCTGTCAAAAGCTAGTTATATTTCCCACATTTTTGGAAATTTCTCTACCTGACAAGACAGTTGTGATGTGACATCTCTCTAACTGGTTTGTGCTGGGTAAGGAGTGAAATCATGACAAATCTCACAAAGCTCTTTACTTTGACAGAATATGGACCTCACCCTGAAAATTTGCAGACTATTGAAGATCAAATGTTGTCATTTACATCTGTGCAACCCGGAATCTTTGGGGTTCCCTGGGATTGCTCCTGAGCTAACGTCACTGCTCCACGCGTGACATCACGAGGGAGCCCCACAGCAGCAAATAATGTGGATAAAAGACAAATAAAGAGATGGATCTGAGTGCTGAGTGAGCACAGTAGGTAAGCATTTACATTGCAAAGAAAATATATGAATTATTTCATTTCCATAATGTTTTACTGCATTAAGATACACTATCATTAAAATTAATGGGACAGACGTTTGCTCTACCCTCTAAAATCTTTTTACAACATAGGCTGGAGCTATGAAAAACATTTTTGGGTTGACACTACCTCCCTCTTCATTTATTCTGAAAACTGTACAAAAAGAAAATATATTTCTTTGCCTCTGCAGTTTAGCAAATGATAGTATTTAAGTCAGTAAGTAATGTGTCACTACAAATACAATAGCGCCGTGGCAAAAATAAAACAGCATAAGCAATGCAAATTAGCGCTAAAAAGGATACAAGAGGCACAGTTAACAGCACACAAAGAAAGTAATTGAAGCTTTTTTTTATCCTACCGTGGGACTTTCAGCAAGGCATTTAAAAGTTTCAGCCCTTTATCAAAATCAATATTTTTGCATTTATGATTTTAGGTCACTGCTGAACGCCAGTAGGAGTGTAAATAAATAAATAAATAAAAGGCAAATTGTGGAACTGAGAAGATCCACGGAACCTAAAACATCTCCAATCATTTTCTTTTCAATCTGGGGCCTATTCCCACCACCGATTTGCTGAGACCCTGTGGCTAAATCCCACCCCTGCTAAGAGGGACTCTGAGCACACGAGCAGGAGAGAAACCCCCTTCCACTTGCTTTAGTGACCCACAAAACCCAGCCACGCTGCAGTGAAACTGAACTCTCTCCTGCAACTGCCTCCCTTAATTAGGAGCCCAGCACATGGCACCAGGCCAGGGCTCCAGCTCAGGCTGTTTATCTTCCAATACTTTCAAGTCACTTACTAGCCAAAAAAGAAATTACAATGTGATTTAAAGAGAAATCAGCCAGCTTGCAGGCCCATTCCTTGCCTTCCTCTTCCTACTTTTTTATTAAAATGGTTGTAACTGCACTGTAAGTCAGATCCGTTCATCCCTGCAAACAGCTGTCCCACTGTGATGAAAGAAAAAACACTGGCGAAAATGTTTGGTCTAGGTTTAACTATCTCCTTTCATCTAAGCCCTCCAAAACATCCCTGCAACTTTTCATGAGCACGTTTCCTCTTTTGAAACATACCTGTTCCAGTGCTGTGGTTGGATAAGGAAGCAGCACCACAACAGTGCGACGCTTCAGGAATTTCTGAGCTGTGAATCCCAAGGCCCTCAGAGCCACCCCTGCGCCCGCCGCTTCCCACCGCTGGATGAGCTGCTCCACAGGCAAAAAAAACTCCCTTAAATGACCTTAAATTGCCTTAAACTCCTTCAACGACCTGCTTTGACCAAATCCAGGTCCAGATGCCTCCACATCTTTCACTTAGAGACACCCATCCTGGAGATCAATGGGCAAAGGCAAAGACCCTAAGACAAAAGTTAAGTCTCCCTGGCAGCCCAGGCAGCAGGAGATGCCACTGTGAATCCACATGGCAAATGAGAGGAGCTCGGCCTCGCTGAGGACGCTGCCTCTCGAAACTGGGACAGGGCTCTGCTTTCAACACACTTGATGAAGGAGGCTGCAAAACTGCTCCACAGACATCGGAGGAAGCTCATGAGCCAGGTAGTGAACTCACCCCAAACCACACTGCAAATAATTCTTCAGCTGCAAGTGAGGTTCTGCGTCTTCATTTCCTTAGAAAGAGAGCTCTTGATTCTAGATATGTTATTATAAAATCTGTTGTTATTTTATTAAATTGCCAAGGCAAAGAACATTTCTAAAAACGGATTCTGATACTCCATATGTTTTCCAAAACACTATGACACACAATAGCAACTGCAGAGCAATTTGGACAGTGAATGTAAAATACTGCTATTCAGTTTTTAAACATAAGGAAGACCTTAAGTATATTTGACAAATCCCTGTTAGAACGATTTGGAATTTGTTCAGGAATAGCTGAATTAGTTGCTGCTTCACTTGCAGCTAGCAAAGCGATACCTAAAGGAAAGCTGTGGAGACTTTTTTCTAGATGTCCTGACCTTGCTACACAAGGATGTGATACTACAGCCCTACACAAAGTCTTCCCCACAAAATCAAACATGGTGAGTGCTTGTGATGTCATTTCCCACTCTGAAAATTCTTGATGGATATGAATAACATTCCTGGATCATAAACTAGAATTGTCTGAAGAAGAAATTTCCCATTCTTGCATTATGGATAATAATAAAAACGTTATATAATGCAATACAAGGAAATTCTATCTTGGGGTTCTGATGACAAGCTACTTGAGCTACACTTTTGTGCTTTATAATGTCACCAGAACTCTCAGTGGAATTATATATAGAATAAATGATAGGCAATGGTGAATTACAAGGCCATAATACATACAGTAAGCACCTAATACAGCCTTATAAATTACAGAGTTTATAGCTTTATATTTTACACTGTAATGTCATACACCACTGTGACACAACACTCCAATTCGAGACATGATATCACGTTTAAGAAAAAAAAAAAAGAAGAAAAAAAATAGTAGCAGCCCATATTATGGCAAAGTAAAATTTCTCTGGAAGTAGAAGCCTGATGGGACTTACCATTTTGAAAAGGGAGACGTGGAGATCCAAAACCAGACCTCCAGGTAGCTAGTGTCAGACAATATCGCACATTTCAAACCCTCTGCTGTGGCAAAATGTTAGCTTTCGCCTAACACTAGGCCCTGCTGTATGAGAGATCCCCAGCCGGATTCTGCACTCGAGGGACAGGGCAAAGGGTGCCTCACATCATTGAGCAGCGACTTCTCCAGCTGATTCGGAAGCGGCACTGATGGGCTTCGCTGGGATTCCCATCCCCAGCTCTTCAGCCTGATGGATAACGTTGCATTTGGGGAGTCTAAAGGACAATGGTGTAAAGCGAGGGGCTGGGCCTGGGGGAATATCTGCATCTCAGCTCCTGATCAAGACCACCTCTGCTTCAAAGGAGGCAGGAAATTAATTAATTAAGAAGTTAAAATTAGCAGCTCCCCTGACTGATTTCCCAAAGAGATGAAGCATATGCTACCAAACAGCATACCTGCCTGTGAATACCCCACTTCATAATTTTTGAATCCACTGGCTAACTGAAACTAAATATGATAGAGGAGGACTGCATGTGATTATGTTCCTATAAGTTCTGTTCATATATATATTCAGGTAGAATAGAATCACTCTCATTGCAATCATCGAGTTAAGACTGCAGCACATCTACATGCACCTTATTAGATCCAAGAGAATCTACACCACAGTGGGATAAAAAGGCAGGACTGTCTCGCAGTTGAACAACCCAAGTGTGGGAAAAGTTTTAGTCAATGTTCCTACCATGATGATTCAGCTGTAACAAACAAAAATATAGGAAACCACAAGCACATACCAGTCTGATGGTGACAGACAAGTAACGTATATGAGTGAAAGAAGGGCACATCTGCTCTGTACTTTTATCACCGGTAAGTTCTCTAGGTATGCACACATCGGCTGCTCTCTGTGGTGGGTAGGTGGCTGGCGACACATTAGGGACAGCTTTAGAGGACACCTTAAAACCACACTCTAGTTTAGGGTGACAAAACTGGAAGAAAGGGAGAAAAAAAAGAGATGAAGAACAAGACAGAGCATGGCTCTCTCCCTTGATGATACAGCATGTGCCCCTGACCACTATGCTACTCATACTAACATCTAAACAAACCAGGGGGGGCATTACAAACCTATTTTTGAGATAGATTTGCCCCTCACTGTGACCACAAGCAATGCCATAACAAAGGAAATCAAGAGCACTACTGATAGGCTTGAAGGCAGGCACTTGCCCAAGCGGCCTTCTGAGGTGCTGCCCGATTGCTGAGGTCGAAGGCGTCTTTCTTCTTTGCCCATCTCTAGGAGTATGGATAAGAAAGGAGTTGATTCAGCTGCCTTTTGGTCAAGTGCTGAGGAAATGGGACCTCCACGTTTTTTTCCCTATTGAAATCATCAATATCCAGAGCTGCTACTGGTTGATGAGATAGGGCGGGCTCCAAAACCTCTGTGAGACGATCCCACACAAAACTGCTGTGTGATGAGGCTGCCGAGTGCTTAGCTGTTGGTGTAACACACAGACTTCATTGAGCAAAAAAACAGCACTACGGCCTGGCAGCACACTGTGCAAGCAAAACCCAGGCCTAACATAAACACAATTCCTTTGTCTCTTTCTTCAATCAAAACTTATCTCGATGATAAAGAAAGCAAGATAGGCATTTCACAACCACTGTCAGGTGGGAAACATGGTTGTCTTCTTGATAGTATATTCAAATAGCTAAACTGCAAATAAGGATTTAATTTTGCTCCTCAAAGCACCTTCTGTGGTTCCAGAACTACACATCAAATCAAGCGCAGGATAGAGTAAGTGTGCAATGACAAAAAAGAAAACAAAAAGAAAAAAGAAACAAGTATCAAAAAGAAATAAAATCTAGTTAGTGGTTACTAAGTGGTTTGGGGTGCTAACAACTGAAAAATAGTTTCCATACCCTGTGCTTTGGTTTTCCACTCTGCTGCAGTTAAACTATTTTTTTTGTGTGTGTGTCTCTGGAAAGAGAAGAAAAAAGACATTGCCTGCTACTACAAAAGCAATGCGTTGCTGTGTAAGCAATCACTCTCCGGTGGAAACCTTGTTTATCTTATTTTCCTGGCTTCTAAACAAGCATTCAGGTCAGGAACACGGAGTCACAACTACTGCAAATTCTTAGAGCAACTGAGTCAAACGGCAAATTCTGAGTTTCATTCAGCTCCTCTAAATAATCCTGACCACACTCCTCCAGGGCGAAAATCTTAGAAAGTGTAAGAAATGACATTACACTTGTTTGGAAGGGAAGAAATGCCACAGTGGATTGCTAGGAGTGGCACCATGGTGCAACATGCCACCAGGCCAGAGATCAGAGGTCATGCTAAGTCTCCTAGTTCCGAGCCTTAGGGGAGGCAGGATATGGTTCAAAAATATTGTGTTTCAGTGTCTGCGAGGGGAAAGGCAGAGTAGCAGCACTCCATCTGACAGGCCGACTTTGCTCTTAAGTTATACAGAAAAATAGGACTTTGTGTTCAGGGGTGGCGGCTGCAAAAGAAAAAGATGTGGCGTCCCCAAGAACCAAATTTAAGATTACAAAGAATCCTTCCTAAGGAGGTAATAGAAAATGTAAAAGTTAAATCGAGTTATCCATGACATGCTCAAGACCATTTAAGGGGAAACTCCTGCTGATATTATTCATGAGAGAGAAATTTCTTACCAATTCCACTAAAATAAGCACCAAAAAAAGTAAAAAAAAAAAAACCAAAAATCCCTAAGTACAAAACCTTTTGCTATTTGATAATGGGACGTGAAGAGGACAGATGCATTTTCATGAAAGGCACCACATGGAAGAGAAATTTTCTCCTCTTTTATTTTTAAAAAGAGTGCCAGATGCAAATGTTTCACTGGACGCCTATAAGTACTTAAAATACAAAACACCTTCTTCAAATGCATTAAGCACACAGTGAGGCACTTTAAATACACTTGCTTTGTCAGACAGGCAGCTGGCACCACTTTCGCAATGAACAGGGCAAACATTCTGTCCAGCAAAAGTGTTACCAAAATATAGCAGGAGACTCAGCTTGACTTGCAGTCACAAATACCAGAAGCAGCTTCCACTCATTACTTTTCCTAAGGAGAAAAAAATACTGACTGGCTCTTAGACTCTAGGAAGGCAATAGCAGTTGGGTTTTCTTTCTAAATCGGTTTGCAGGCGGGTTGTGCAGAAGGCGACTGCCAACCCTGGCTCCTCTGTTCTGTCATCTCTGAAAGCCACAAAACAAAAAGGCATCTCCAAACCCTCCTTCCAAGCCTTTGCCAGATATGCACTCATTTGTGGGTGATTAAAAACCTTCACTGCTCTTAATTATTCTGTCATAGCAAACATATTTATAAACCCTTCAGAGGCCGGCAGCCATATCAGCAAAAGCATTGGTTAAAAACGTGCGCTATCAAACTTATCCTGCCAGTGTTTGGTCTAATTAATTCTGTCACCTCCTAGATTTTGGGAGAAAAATGGAAAAAAAAAACCACAAATCAATAAACCTAGGCTTCCAGAAAGCAAGAGGAGCCTTTGTGCCTTTTGTCAACCTGCAAAACGTAGCACTGAAATAAATCCAGTGCAGAGTTTCTCTCTCTTACTTAAAAGAGCAGGCAAAAAAAAATATTCCTGAAGATCGGAAGTTATTTTTAGAAAACTCCCCCCCACAAACACAGAGGGAAATGCTAATTCCACCTGAAACTGCACTTTGGGTTTTAAGGCGCATTTATAATTTACCGAGCTGAGAACCTCTTGCTGTTCGTATCCCTCTCGCCTCCTTCAAGAGAGTTAAAGGGGATGTTCAGAGGAGGCTCCAAGAGAGTTAAAGGGGATGTTTAGAGGAGGCTCCGCGCATGCAGCCACACCTAACACACGAGCCAGGGCTCTCCCTCCCCCTCCTCCCAATCCATGAGCGGCCACAGCTGGAACTGCTTGAGCGGGGCCTCTGTGCGCGGGGCTCGCGGGGCTGGACGCCAAGGCCCTGCCGCGTCCCCCGGGGCCCGCGGGCCAGCGCCGGCTCCCTCCTGCTCGCGTCAGGTGACACGGCGTCCGGAGGCAGCCAAGGAAAGATCTGGAAAGGCAGGCGCCGAGGAGCGGCTTTTGCCTCGCTGCAGACGCTACGGAGCGCGCAGTTGGCTCCTGCTGCTTCCTACTATCTTGGAAGCTCGGCGGGAACGCGGTGGTGGGACGTCGCGGCTCCTGCTGCTGCTGCCGGGTGCTCGCAAGACTCAGTTTGCTGCCGCAGGCACCGACGTGCTTGAGGGGTTGCTCCAGCTCCGCCAGGTCCACTTGGACTGCGCCCAAGTTCGGGGACAGCCGGGTTAGGGAGCCGCGAGCAACGAGGATGAAAATCCTTGGGCAGGAAGAGGCTCGGCCACATCCTCAGCACGGGAGGGAGCCGAGCCGGGCCTGGGGAAAAGGGCTGCAGCCAGGGCTGAGTTACTGGTGGCGTGACAAACACAGGCAGGAGCACTGCTGAAGGCTAAAAGGCGCAGAGAGGGGATAGGAATCCAGGCAGGCGGAGGTGGAGGAACCCAAGGAAAATCGAGGATGCACCCGGAGGCAGAAGAACCTTCGGCCTGCGAGAGGCACGCTCGGGACGCGTGTGTGCACACATACATGCACGCGCACACGTAAGCATCGACGGGCTCTTTCAAAAGCCACATCTACAATTTCCTTTTTAAAAAGCCCAGCTGCTTCTTTAGCCTGACTTTGTCTTTAAGGACTTAGCTAAGCCGAAGGAGTGGCCAGAAAAGAAGGAGAGAGAGAAAAAAAAAAAACACTTCAACCCATCTCTCTCAAATTCTTTTATTTCAGCAATGCATTAAGCAATCTCCCTGCAGAGTTATTCTCTTCTTCCTGGTGTGGATAAAGCTCCCCCTGGGGAGCTCTGTAATTTCCAGCTTCTCCGAATTCAGGTATTAGTAAAGACCGCTTGGGGACACGCAACAATATAACTCTACATTTTCAGGCATTCGGAGAGAACCCCCTAAGGGTCCCAAGTTCAAATTTCTGAAATGTAGGCATTGTAAAAGGAACCTCGGGGGACTCCAGCAATAGAAATCTGCTGAATTCAAAGCATTTCCTAAGCCCTGGCAGGAGCCTTTGCTCCCACTGGAGGCTTTTTATAAAACATGTGTTGCTGACATGTTGACAGATTGCTCAGTGAAGTGTTAGGTGCATACACAGGCTGGCCATTTAGGGGGACATCAGTTTACCCTTCATCTCTACCTGAAGCACCATGTTTTATACATTACCCGAGGACAGGCAGAAAACAGACACTTTCCAACAAAGTACAGTATCACTTGGCAAGAGACAAAAAAAAAAAAACAAAAAAAGGGAAAAAAAAAAGCCCCCACAAAACCAGAGATATTACACATATACATACACAGGGAGAGTTGTAGAGAATCTTCCAGATATCAAAAAGGTCAGGAAATAAATTAGGAGTACAACGCGAGGCCTAGGCTGGAAATTGCCTCCATGTATCAGGCCTGCCACCCCGTTTCTGCGCAGGCCAGAGCTCTGAGGGTATAATGAGCAAAGGAATTTTCTAATGACAGCTGACTGTTGGGAGGTAATCTGATCAAAGGCCGATATTAAATCCAACTTCTGCTCATATCAGGGTATTAGTGATGTACGACTTAATAACCCAGCAGCTCCAAAAGTGCTGCCGTGGCAACAGGATGGAAATTGGGATAATAATGTATTCATGGTGCTGGCGACCTGGGGCTGCAGTGCGTGCTCTCAGGGGAGGGCACTTCACCCTGAGCCAGACGTGTCTGGGCAAAATCACTTCACAAAGGACAGGAGTTGAATACTGAAGAGCTCTGGCACTGATGAGTGTGTCGATAAGGGGAAGAGTGGAATGAAGTGAAGGGAGGAAAGGAAAAACATTTTCAGCAGAAGAGCTTGAGTGGTGCTTCTCTGAAAAACTGATGGGGCTCGAGAAGCTCTCCCCGACAAGTACAACCAAAATGGATAATTATTAAATGAACATAAAACTACATTCTCTGCAAAGTGCTGAAGGATGGATAGCACCAGCTTACACAAAGTGACAAGATTTTCACATCAGGCTACATTTATCTTCCAGCACTTCCACTGTGCATAAAAGGGCCACTGCCTGCTACCATCAATATCCAAAATTCCTTTAACATTAAACAGCTTCTCAACCTTTCCTGCCCTTAAATCTCTTAAGGAAGAAAATCCAAGGAAAGGTCACGCATCAGCCACACCTTTCTGGGTCTTGTAGCTGCATTTCCTGCATAAATGGAAATCTCCTTCACAGTATCTCCCTTGTCCCGCCCCCCCCCTTTTATTAGCATTACAGCAATGCATGAAATATCAAAAACACACATTTCTTTTCCATTTGGTATCAAACCAGAAAGAAACTTGGCAATAGGGCGCAACCATTTTTGCACAACTACACAAATCAATCTAACATCAGTTCCTTTGATTCTCTAAATCGGGAAACAAAGATGGATGTATGCGTTACTAGAACTCCATTCATTTACTAGACAACGGACAGTGGAAAGAGGGTCTTTCTTTTATTCATCTATAATTCAAATCTGCCTTAAAATACCGGAGCCATTTGAGGGTTTCTGGTGGCAGGCGTTTGAGGTGGAAACTTTTTGTTGGCTGCATCAGGGGAGGGGGCCAGGCCCGTTTCTTTGACGCTCTCCAAAGCCCCTTTACACGATGTACTGGGCTATCCTCTTGCATAAATTCAGGGCGATTTTGATCCCTCACAAAGTTACAGCAGGACCCACTTGGAGAGATGCTGAAACCATCATTTCTGTAAGATGGGGGAAATACCTAAAAGCTGCTCAGAGCCGCCGTGTCCACCCCACAGGAGGGGTCCCGGGGAAATGCAGCCTATAGGGTGTCTCTGACATGTAAGGGAAAACGAAGAGTGCCTGTTTCTATCTTCATGCTGCACCTAGCGCCAACAACGTACACATTGTACTCTTAAGCGCTCTTCCTGCCTTTCCTAGTATTACAGATAATTTGCTAGTTTCAGAGTGTACTTATTACAGGACTGTCAGAGGAGTTTTTGTTTCAACAACACGTTAACTTTACTGCACTTATAAAAAACATTATGTGTCCCCTGTGATTCTGTGTGTTTAAGAGCAGCGAAATGTTATTGATCCCAGTGTGACAAATCAAGAGTTAGGTAATGTCTACAAAACTCAATTTTCTGCAAGACATAAAACCCTTTTTATGAAACCCTTCCTTAAGAAATTCAGGAAAAATACACACAAAAAATTAGAGCAGAAAGGTCAGGAACTATTTTTTTTAATTAATGTAATCTAATTCTTGTCTAATGACAGGCGTATGACCACCGAGGCCAATTTAAACTAATATTTACTCTCACTACTGTAAAATACTGTGTGCAAACTCCCGATTTTTAAGTCACTTTGATATAATTAATAATCTTATTCAGAATGTCTGAATTCAGTTTTCCTTTGGCGAGCATTCAGCATTGAGCACACTGTAAGTTTCAGATTCCTGCACAGGTTACATAATGTGGAAGATTTTCCCAGATTTTAGTCCAAACTGATTATATATGATCTTAATGTACATTTATAGAATAATTTGGCTTTTAAAAAATCTCAGCAATGAAAACTTCCCATTTAATTTCTCTCTAAAGCTATAGATTTGCCCAAATTCCTCTTCAGTACACAAGCTTCTTTTTTCCAATGGCTGCATAGAAGAAGTAGTGAAGTACTCGGAGCGAGACATTAAAAAGCAAGGACGACAATCCAGTTGTCATTTGTATGAGATCCACTTGCATCCACAGCAATTCCACAGATCTGTATACATATTGGGATTTTTTCCCCAACTGTTCAGGGACAGTAGGTACTGATACTGCATTTAATTAACAAGCAAATGTGATGCCCTCCAATGTGAACAATACTGAGCCAATCGCTAATGTTCTTAAAAAACAGATGTATTACATGCACAGTACTACTCCTGAATAGTAGCATATCCATTTTATAGCTTTTTTTTCCTGCAAACTTGAAGCTGCCACAAGCCTTCCCTTGCTCCCTACCCCCTTTTTATTCCTTTTAGGTTTTAGCTTCCACCTTATTTTTCTTTTTCTTTTTTTTTTTTTCCAGATCTGTTGGTAGTTCTTTCTATATTTCTTTTCTGTCTACTGCATTCATCATTATTCAGCTGCATTATAGCACTTAAAAAAAACATCCCAGCTTTGGAAAAAAAAAAAAAAAAAAAAAAAAAAACATTTTATTTTCATTGCCCTGGAGAGAATTAAATACCCCCAAGGAAAAATTCTGGTACATTCTCTGCACACATTTACATGCAGCCAGTGAAGTAAACATTTCCATAATTGCTCACTTCAGAACACGTTACCCAGTTCCTAGGTACAATAACTGTCAGGAGTCAATGAGGAATAAAGAATTTTCCTGAATCCTTGCACATAACCTGACTAGCATTAATAACTCCACAGTTGTACATAAGTTAAGAAATGGATTACTGCCAGGCAACAACCTTGCTCTGAACACTTTGGGCATAATGTGTTCTTCAAACTACCATTAACAAAATAAATAACTATTTAAAAATCCCTAAAAACTCAGTGCTACTGATAACAAAGTGTACTTGTCTCTCCACTAAAAATCATACAGTTGGAGCTATACCTTCTCCTTAACCTTGGAAATTACAGTAACAACATATGGCTTCCATTTACTTCAATTTTATTTGTACTGTGAGCTTCTTTGGTGAAGTTGTCTTCTATTGCTAAATGACAAAATGAATGATGAAATTCAGTTGCTATGCTAGAAAAACAAAAAACAAACACTGGTGCCTAATCCCAAAGGAAAACTGGACTTCGGTTATGAATCATCCTTACCAGCAAATCTTGGATATCTTAAATAAAAGACTTTATGTACTTATAGAAAAGAAAACAAACACGATCTAAAGGCTTTACTAGAAAGATCCTCCTTTGGCTCCTTATCGTTGGAATCCAAGGTTAGGGAGCGTGTCACAAGCCTGCAGCGGTTATTTAAACAGAAGTTCCCCACTACAAGGGACACCATTGAATAGTGCTCACATCAAATCCGCTCGGTTTTTATTGCGTGCTTGCAGAGCTCTTCATATTGCTGAGACCACAATGAAGAGCCTTGTAAACATGTAATAAAACCAAGCCCATTGGATGCTACAGTATTAGCAATTTTTCTGCAAAATGAAAGTATACCCACTTTGTCATCAGACGCCGCCTTTAAAAGCTTTCACCCTCTGTATGGTTACTTAATCCTGTTTTGATGTTTCATCTGCAATCTGCCTAATTGTACTGTGAAGAAAACTCACCTACTTACTCTTCCTAAATGTGACATTTTATTTTTGTTTCTGTTTTTTTTTTTAATGCTTTATCTAGACAATCAACTTGTGAAGACAATAAAACTGTAGCTCAGTGCGTTATAAAGTATTTATGATATTTTCAAGGAATTTTTTCACCCAGGCAGAAAATATCCTTTTAATAAGCCCTTTTTACTGCAAGAAGCTATTATTGGTCTGTTCTTTATTGTTGTTTTCATATTTTCAGCATAAACATAATGGAAAAAAGAAAAGGAAGAGAGGAAAGCAGTCAAAAGACAGATGCAGACAACAGGAATGTTATATAATCTGATAAAATGATGAATAAAATTAAAACTGGCTGTCAGGCAAAATGAAAAGCAATTCTTTTCTTGCTATTTTCATCATGGCTATGGAAAAACAGCCAAATTTATATATTGCATGCTGTCTGTAGTTTATGAGTACACAATAACCCAAAAGGTGCTTTGATTAGAAATAACGCAATGATGAGCAGAGCCTAAAATCCTGAACAATGCCCTCGGTATGACTTCTCTTCTGAAAGCCTACAGGAAATATTAGAAATCCCTATTAAAGCAGAAGAATGGACTACTAGAAGAACTCGTTGGTTACGTATTTGAGAAAGGCAGAATCATTCCTACTAGAGACTCCCTTAATTAGAACAAACTCCGGCTACTGCCTGAGGGCTGCCGGGGACGCGGCTGCGCTCCCTCTGCTTCCATGTGCGGAAGCCTTACCAGGGTCAAAGGGACTCACACACAAACACTGAAGGTAGCATTTAACCCTCTAAAGATTAAGACACTGTTTACTTTCAAATTAGGATGTAAACCGCAGCAAGACTCTGATTCAAACGATAACTAAAGAGGAACAATGCAACATATACAGGAGTTAAAAGGACTAGATCCCACATCACATTTACACTCTGCAGCAATTCAATCCCCTCTCCTATAAATGTCTAACAAAATGATAACATAGAATCCCTCTCTAAAAGTATGTTTACTTGATTCATCTAGCTGGAGTCCATCTGAAAGAGGAGGAAGGAAGGAGGAGAATATATGATCTTCCCTTGCACTTGGCCATCAGAGTCAAGATGGGACTTAACTCCTGTTTGCCTCTCCATATTTCCAATGTTAACAGAATGATTCAGGGAGTTAAACTGGGCACCTGGAAGATCCAAAATGAATTTATTTCCTTTTTTCTCTTTGACGCATTAACTTGTGAGGCTTTTTTCTGATTTTTTCTTAGAAGCT
>JAVCKT010028736.1:0-16333 GCA_032273925.1 Rhynchotus rufescens
TAGTATTTTAAGAACACTAATAAATACAGAAGCTGATTCTGCTTGACTGCATTTCAATTCCCCTGTGTGTAGCTCTCTTTTTTGGCTTTCTGTGATCGAAAAAAAAAAAAATCAAAAAGTGGAGATTCTTAAAAAACCACATTATTCCAAGAGCTGGAGTGCTAGGATAAACCTCAGCCAAGACTGTAATCATAAGTTGTGTTGCACATAGAAAGGCTGGACATTTTTGGTAGCTGTCATCCCTGGAGCAGCTCCATGGGGCTCACTGACCTCTGTAAACTTAGTTCAAATCAACTGTCATTTCTTTCTCCAGGATAAAGATAAAAATGAAAAATAAACCCCATTTCATCAGAAATGTAAAAATCTTAAGACAGATCAAAATTCAAAATGGGCAAGAACTTATATGTGAGACATCAATTTTTTTATCTTAGTTTTGTTAAGTTGACTTATTTTATTGCTGTATCTAAGTGGAAACAAGTCTTTTTTTTTTTTTTTTCTCCTCTTATTTCTTCAGTGTAATACCTTTCTCTCCACTTTTTCTTTTCCTCCAAGAGACAAAATCAAACCTGGTCTACTTCAAACTCCAGAAAAATAATAAGTGAAAGTAAGGCTTAGCAGAATTTTAATAGCACAGAGATTTACTGCAGATTACATTTGATTAAATATCACTAAGTAATGAGGCATTTCAGGTGACTGTATGATAGTGAGGGAGTTTCTGAATTCAATCCTTCGTCTGTAATGCTTTAAGTAATTTATTAATATAGTTCATACTATGAAGTGTTTCATACAGGCACCTTAAATGCATTAAAAACATCTGTAGTACAAATATTCCAAGCATAAAACCCACTGTATTTCAGAGAAAAATCACCACAAAAATGCCTTGAAAGCAATAGCAAAACATCTTCTTTCATTTTCCAAAGCATTCAGCAGGAAGAGAAACTTATTAATCCTTAAAATTTTCCTTAAAAATATAGTCAGAGACTACTGTTGTCGTTTCCCACACAGGAAAATGAGAGAGGACAGTAAAATTATTTAGCTGAAGCTGCAGAGAAGGCTAAAGCTAAAAATCAAAATGTTTTTAGCTCTGCATCGTAAATCGTTCTTAACAATAACTTGTCATTCAAAAGAAATGTGTACTTAGAGCCTGTTATTTTTAGTAACTTGAGCAGCTTTTTATGGTGTTCCCTTCTCAGTACAGATTCACAGTACAGCAGCTAGCATAATGCATCCCCGTTCCTAGCTTTCTGTTTGACAATATTTTAATACAACTAATTTAGCAAAGATCTTCGTGATGTGTAGTGTAAATGAAGACAAGTAAAAAAATGATCACCGTCTTGCCCCATATTTGGTTTCAGCTACCCATTCAAAGAGACCATACCATACAAGCACCATACAAGAGGAATTCAGGTGTTGTCCTGCACTGGATCGCATGCAGTGTGATGCTGCATGACGCACACACATATCACATGCAGTCTTATTTTCAGGATAGTTATTTTCATTCTAACATATTCTAGCAGTTCTTCAATACGTAAATCTATCTAAAATCTTTCCCACTGAGGAGGGCCATGTGATTCTGGAAGAAAAGCATCTAGGCATCTATGTGAAGAATAAATGCATCGTTTAACCATAATGCGTGGATGCACAGAGAGTCCCTCGGTTCAACAGTGTATAAGTTCCTCCATCCAGTCACTTGTGAGGCTGTAGCCAGAGCCATAACAAAAGCAGAGCAACGAAAACTGCCAGTTCTCAGTACCCTTTGAGAATGAGATGTCATGAGACCCGACATATGCAGGTTCTACTGACTGCTGTGAGGAGCTTGGCCTGGTGCTCATCAGGGCTGAGCAAGTGGCATTCAGAGAGGACTGGAAGAAGCAGGCAGGATTTGACTTAGCTGCCACCTCACATCTAAATACTTAAATGTATAAAGCAGGCACAGAAAGAATTTACAATTCTGTTGACATCTCCACCCTTGACCAGGGTTTGTGGTCAGCACCGGGAACCATATTTAACCCTTTGTAGATCCAGTGACTTGCTTGGTGTCTTTCTTGAATAAGCTTCTTTAAAAGCTTCGGGCTGCTTAACTAAAGCTCTTTGTAATGAGAGAAAGTGAAAGAAAATCTACATTACACAAATAGCAACTCTAAGTATAGACCAGAAAATTGTTCTATGGGATCAAACATTATAAAAAAAACAAGGATCAAATTCTTCTTGCCTTGGTTTGCAGGTAGCTCCACTAAATTCGGAGGCTGTCAAGGTAGGATGGTGAGAAATGGCCTCTTGCAAGCTCAGAGAGAACGGTGATAGACAGCAAAACAGGATTAGCAAGACTAAGCCTTTATCTGGCTTTGACATGGATACTGGATCCTAGGGTCATTTTGAGTGTCTTAAACTCCAGTGGCTTTCCTAAACTGACTGAAAGAGTTCTCTCATATCCTTTCAAAATAATCTGTCACAGTTACACTTGAAAAGCTTTCATTAGGATACATACCACAGGACATGGAAGTCTTCCATAAAGAAAAACAAGCTAAATACCAGCTTCACAAGGCTAATAAAGACAGGCAAAGCAGTTGCAAAGCAGCTGAAACTCAACACCTGACCCTCTGTGAGGGACCGAGATCAAGGTGGAATCAAACAGCTGGAGATCAAGGGGTAGCATGAAGGAAAAATGTTGGGAAGAAAGAAAACAGCATTATACCATGAGCCATACATATGTTTTTAAAACTTGCTGCATGTTTATCAAGGCAAGTTTTGAATGGGATTGAGGATAAAATGAAGCAGCTCAAGAACGTCGCTCTCACTTTTGATTCTAGCAATGCAACATAGGTGATAATGATATATTTCAGAATGCAAAGTGCTGTGAACAGGTGAGAATAGGAAATGAAATGGTTGATAAATATAAGAAAAAGTGTCAGAATGTCATGCAGGGCTTGCATCTTGTCTAGTATTACTTCAGTGATACTTGAAAAGGGAAAATTCTATACCAGGTGAGAGGATGGTGGAAAAAAGTTGCATGAAACATGTTTATGAAGTAGCCTTGTATGCTACAGAAAGAGCTTGTTTCTGAAGCCTTCTGACAAATAAGTCCCCAAATCCACATTTTATGTACTATGCACAGTATAGCACTCAGGCAAAACCTTAATATTCATAACCTCATAACCTGCATAAACCTCATGCCTTTAAGGGAAATTAAGTGTTTGTAATTGTGGTTTCAGAGACGTGTGAAAAAGCTGTAAGCATTGAGGAGATTAGTTTTTATAGAACTAAAGTTTAAGTGAATCCAGGAGAAAAAAAAATACCTTAAAAATTATCAACACATAATTTAAGGATTGAAAAAGACCAAAGAAATAATCTTCTCTGACTCCTCCCTAAAAAGATTAAGTGACAAAGGAGATGTACACAAGGTACCTCACTCCAAGGTTTAAAACAAGGAAAGTACCCAGAGGCGTCCAGATTGTTGGCTAAAAATATTTGTGCAAACAGATATTTTTTCCCTTCTAGCAAAGCCATGAACAAAAGATTTTTTTTCTTCTTTTTTTTTTTTTTTCTCAGTACTAAAAGCCAGCAGCCATTAACTGGAAAAAAATATACATCTAAAGCACTACAAAAGGGAAACTTTGGAAAAACAGCCTGTGGAAGTGTGCTCCTGCCTTTGCAAGCCATGAAATTCAAGAAAGCATAACCGAGAGCTGTACTGGCTGAATTTATTGTAACAGATAAACCAGAATGGTTGCATCTGAATGCCAGTTTCAGGAGGTTTGGATTTGACTCATGCTGTAATTCCAGAACTTGGGTCCAATCCCAGCTGTAAATCCACAACCAGAAGGGGAAGGAAGGACATGTGAACAGAGCCCTGAAATAAGCTTGTAGGCTAGTCTTCTACCTTGCTCAGTTGGCTTGAATTTCTTCAAGTGAATGAATCCTACTGCAAAGTACACTTCTTGCTATTTTCATTTAATGCCTTGTTTAAATTCTCAAGTATTTCGGATTTACTTTCAGCATCATACCAATCATACCATTGTAAGAATACCCAGTGAAATATTCCAAAGTAATCTTGACTATATTCAACCTAACATCAAGCAGAAATAGTAACACTTTCAGGCACACATCCTTCAAAAGAGCAGCAAATAAAAGCTCACCTTAAATATCCTTCTTGTCTAGGAAATGAATAATCACACTTCTATTTGCAATAAGTTACCATAGGAACAAAGAAGAAAAAAAGTAGGGAACTATTAAGGCTCTCTTAAATCACTGTAAGAAGATCAAAACTAATAATCATGCCAAGCCCCCTGCTCAGCTATGTGGTCACGGGTTGTGAAAAATGTGGAAAAAAATGTGAAAAAAATTATAATCCCAGAGAAACTATGTAGAAGAGATTGAACCAGCAATTGCCAGTACTGAGGGGAAAAAAAACACTTTTGATCTTTTAAAACCAAAATCTAAACTGAATTCCAGTTACTGCATTTTTAATATATCTCTGCTTTCGAGTGTTTCAGGGAAATGTTTCACTCTTATTTAACATTTGAGAGAGTACAGACTGCAGCACTTAAGCAGAGTTAATGAGAAAACGCATTTGCAGTCTTCAACAATAATGTCCGAAAGGAGCCACACATTTTTTTCCCCAGTAACTACAAAACTCTGAAACATCAAAAACTTACTTAAGATTAATGCAATACAAGTGCTGCAACCCATTCCGAGGGGATAAACTCTTGAAAGAAATTTCTTCAGCCCCTCAAATTTGGAGGCTGCCTCATGGACTCTAAAGAGCAGAGTTTTTGGGAACTCCACTGAACTAACAGTTTCCTGTTGACCTCCTCTAGCTCCTTTGGTCTGGAGCCTTTTGAGGCATGCAGCCTCAGTCTGTAGTTGCACGCACCGTTGTGCACATGTTGGAAGGCATCCAGTTTCCCTTATCTGCTGTGTGCACTTGCAGAGTGTTCAGTCCACAGTCTGCTGCTGTGATTCTGCTGAAAAGCTATGGCAGAAAGCACTTGCTGCTCTGGCATCTTTGGCTTGTACTTCTTACATCAAGAATCACCTCATAATTAGCACAGCACTTGGGAAAATGTCAGAGCTCAGTAACTTTTCCAGTGCTCAAACTAAAAATTTGTCCATGAAGCTACCTTGTAATGCAGTTGGAACATCTTATTTTCCATGCCCAGCAGCCTCTTTCTACTTAGCAGTCTTTGCTTCTCTGATCTTAAATGTAAATAATGATTCCACTCCTAAAAAGAGAAAGTATTCTTGTATGGGCACTACATATTTTCAAGTTGATTAATCAAACATTGCTGCCAAACCTGAATCGAGCTTTCACTCAAAACCAGCTGCTCAGCTAAATTCAGCTGCACAGCTGATGTCTATTGTGGCACAAATCACAGACAACACATAAAGATAATTCAAAATAGTTAGTGGTAAAAAAGGTTGTGCCTCCACAAGGATGTACTACAGCAATCTCCCCTGAGAAATCTCTGTGTGATTTGATTCTATTCTGAAAGGGGTCTTCACATGACGCAGAGCTGTGAGCTGCACCCGTAGGTGTTATGGAACAGACTACAGCTCTTTGTGCACCAACCCTCCTAGGTGACATCCCAATCTGTCGAGAAAAAAAAAACGATGCATTTATGGCCAAAGAGGAAGACAGAGGGAACAAAACCAAAGCCAAAACCAGAATTCGAACCATAGAGATCTCCTATTTTAAAAAAATCTGTTTTTTTGTTGTTGTTGTTTGTTTTAAGAAACAATTTCCTACATGTTGCTTGTGTGATCAACGATCCTTTTAGCATTCTCCTAATTTTGGCAAATGTGCTACAGAGTCCTAACCTAGCATAACAGGGTAAGTCAGAGCAGCACTGGGAGTTGTGTTCCCACCTCCACCGTGGAGTTGGTGCATCCCTATATATTTACTCTTCTCTTTTAAAAAGCAGGCCTAGGAGAATTCAGGATAGCAAAACAACAACATCTCTCAGAGCACCAGTGATATTTCTGACTACAAAGACAAGGACATAAAATGTGGTTGTGAGCTCTTGTTCTAGAGAGTTTGCCTGGCAACCTTGACATATCCAGCAACAGCAGTGAGCTCAAAAACGTGTTGTAGAAGCCACTCAGAGGGACACGTGAAGAAGAATAGTGGATTATTTGTGGTTTTGGCAAAATATGATGGAACTTATACTCCCTTATCCAAACTTCCATCCATTCCTATACATTAATTGCAGAGACCCTGCAGCTTTCTACTTGGTTAGATTACCTCCAGAGCCATGCCAACTCAGAGTCTCCTCCCTTTTCTGGCAATAGAACTTCAGTTTTATGAATTCCAGTACTCGTGTCATTGCCACGGGATGACTTTTTTACTAATAAAACAGATTTTTTTTTTTTTTTAGCATCAAAAGAGATGCAGATTCTAAGCTGGTTACCAAAACCATTTTATAGCAGGCAAAAAAATTATCATCTCAGTAGCTGTAGGAGGAAAACTGTTTAAAGCAAGTATTTACCTCTGCCTTTTCATTCAGAGAGCAATAACATTAAGGGACAATAAAGAAAACCACATCAGAAAGATTTAAGGTTCTGTACTGTGCCACAAAAAGACATGGAGTAGCTGGTTCACTTAGGAAAGGAGCTGGCCCAGGATGCTGAGGAACCATGCAAAGGAAAACAGGCAGGTTTCCAGCAAAAGCCTGTTTCTTTTCTTGTCATTTTTGAACTATTTCCAAATAACATTGTGATTTTTCTGAATCAATGTTTGAAGGTAGAAAACAGACAGAAACTATTTTTTTTTCCAGAGAGCTTCTCAAAATTCTGTCAAGAAGTCACAAATCTTCATGCTTTCATTTGTTCTTTTTTTTTTTTTCTTTTTCAAACAAAAGACAGTAAAATATTTAGGCCAGAGACATACCATCATGCACTGAAAACTTGACATATACAAAACAAACAAAAAAAACCTGAAGGAGTTCAAGGATTTTAGAAAAAAAATACTCATTTTATGAACATCCTCTGTCTAGGTAGGAGGAGAACTGTCCAATACAATTTTAGAAGCATCAATATGAGACACAGTACAGCTTCCCTATATAGATGTTGCAGGTGTCTGAACTGATACCTTAAGTCCTCTCAGATTTAGAAGTAATAACAATAAATTTTACTGCCAAGCTGTGAATCCTGACTACATCAGAAGGACCATGAGATATCAAATCTTAAATCTATCACTGGCTAGAGTACCTCCATGTAGTCATTAAGGCACTGAGCAGTGTATTTTTAGCTCTATAAAAATTACTTTGTGGGGGTCACTTTACCTTTCATTCAGCGTGCATTTCCCTTCATCTCCTTGTCTATCCAGATTGTAAAGTTTCCTGGCAGAGACTGTGGAGGGTTGCCACAACATCTATGTTCTGTGACACTGCTGCAATAAATAAGAACTGAAAGCTGCCAACCACCTGCCATTCCAAAGTACTTCTGCAGGACAATGCCGTCTTCTTGGCTAAAGAAAAGCTTCTTTTATTTTTTTTTCCTCTTGTTTTCTCTTGCAGACTTTATGGAACTAATTAGCTATTTGGAATTAAGCTATAAATACGAGTCTCTCTCTCTCTCTCTCTCTCTCTCCTCCCCCCCTACTTTTTCTTTCTTTTAAAAGAAAACTTACTTAATGCTTTAAAATGTTACAGTAAGTGAAAGGGAAGAAGAGATTTCCCTGAAAGATATTTTTTTTTGAAAAAGGCCAGATAGGGTGATTTTGAAGTTTATCTCAATGCTTATTAAAAAGTATGCATTTCACCTGTGCAGTTTCAGGGGCAGATATCAAAACTGACCTCAAATGACCATTTAGTTGTCCCAAGTCTGTGCACACTGCAATAGTAGCACTAAGAAGTGAAACTTGTCCAGATCATTTCCATAAGATTTTATTTCCAGGACTCCTGGATTGCCCTAAGGCATCCCACTACAGACAGCAAGGATGCCTCTAGCAGGTCTGGTCTCACAAGTGCAATCTCAGTCTTATCTGGAAACCAAATTTTCTCTGGATCCTCTGACCCTCCTCAGGGATAACCTCTAGCAAGTTCCCTGTGCCCAAATACAAATCAGAATTTACCTCACTAGCCTTACAGCATCATCATACCTCAAAGCTGTTTCATACAGCCAAGAATCTGGCCAAACCAGGTTACTTGATTGTAGGCATACTTCTTTCACACAGGTGATCAAGAGCACTGTAATTTATATCTTCCTTTCCTTTGCTTCTAATCAAGATTCACACAGAGCAAGTCTTTCCTCTCTCTCTTCTTCCTTCCTTTTATGATTATTGAGGGTGAGATGTCACTTGTGCTGTTGACTTGTAGCAGGTCTGGCTCAAAAATACATTTAACAAAATGAAATTAACTGATACAGATATGTTTTCTTTTCTTTGTCTGTTGTGTTATTATATAGCTCTACTGGAATTTCTTATCAGAAGGATGAATTCAAGGAACTTCCTGACTACTTTGCCAGTGAACCACATCTCAATTAAATCTCCAGCATGGAAATATCCGTTGACACTTCCTTCTTGCCAGCTGAGTTTGATTTAAGTCTAACGTTTGACTTTGAGAATAATCATTTAGTTTAAGTATGTGATGATGCCAATTAAAACGATTTGCTTCACGCTGAATCTGGAGCTCCAAAGTCTCATAAACTACTAACGATAAAAAGACCTGAAACAGCCTTTCTAGAAGTGGAATGAATGCAGCACTTTAAAAATGCATAGCGCATGATTAAGTATGATGGCTCAAAACTAATTAAACCACTCATCATACTCCCCAGGGCCTTTAATCTGTAAAGAATTCAATTGGACTATGCAGGTAAGTAAAATAATCCATTTGCTTACGTCCTTGTCTGTTTTGCTTTTTATAAAGTTCATGCTCTGCTAAATGCGTCCATACTTGTATATTAGTGTTATAAGGTAATGGTAATGAAGGATGTTTTTTAATAAAAGAAACTGAATTATTTGTACCATTTCTCTCTTGAATTATTTCCACAGTGAATTTCCTTCCTTCCTTCTTGCAAATCTAATACAATGCTCATAAAATATATGTTCCCAGTGGGTATACTAACCATCTGCCAGCATGTAAGCATGTCCTAAAACAAATACGTGAATCTGTGTTGCTGAATTTCATAAGTGATCAAATATTATAAATGCAATACAATCCAAATACTTTAAATATATTGCTTTTAATTGACGCACACTGCAGTTGAGGAGGAGTAGAAAAGTATACATATAGAACTAATGGAAGAATAGGTTGGACACAACATTTGTGTATACTCAAGGAAGCTAAAGAAGCTAGAAAATGAATTATATTCCTACCATTTCTTACATTTTATAAATAACAGGATGCATGAAGTATGGAGACACTTCAGGTCTATTTCTCTGATCTTCTACTCATAATCAGATCTATATCTGTGTTACAACTTGGTCCAAGTCATCTCTATAACATGAAGCAAAATCTTTTTTGCACAAAGCAGATTTTCTGGCATTGTGCTATAATCACTAGAGTCATTTACAGTGAGTGTCTTAATACAATCTAAAGTCTTAGAGATCCACTGCAAAGAGACTAAATGCAAGCAGAAGACTGATAGATATTTAGCTGTTATGCTTCACGGTGTAGCAACAGTACTGCAGTATTTACTGCAGTGTTTTCTGCAGGGTCTCTGGCACTGAAGCTACACTTGTGCATAATTTGACTTACATGTGAGGTTCCTGTGCAATCTGTGTAACCAAGTGTAACACTTGCTTATGCACATATCAACAAGATGAATAGTTGAATATGTGAAGCTATAAACTAACATCTGTTCAGGAAATACATTCAGGATCTCTGGTCATGGTTGTTCTCAGGCTTTGCAGGAATCCCAATGTTATTTATTATTGAAATTTCTGTATCATTTTTAAAAGCTTTCTCCCCACTATATCCCTGTTACAGATCTTTCATTACTTGTATTTCACAATTAGAAGCATATTAGTGAACAGATGTTGCCCCCTAGCAGATATCCTAGAACTACAAGTTCTGCCCTTCAAGAAAGGGTTTTTGCCTTATAAAAATCCCGTAGCTTCACCGAGAGTTTAAGTGATCACATATTAATAGTAACAGTAAGAAACATCATACAGTGAGCAATTACTCCATAGTTCTTAAGGCCTAATTTCAAATTTCCACATTTAATTTTGAAATACCTCGGCAGGTGTTACTGTATGTCCTGTAATACTAAACTGTTGATTTTGGCACTGCTACTGGAATCTCCTGAGCTCTCTGATGACAACCAAGTGCAAACCTGAGATTCTCACTGGAGCCAATGTGAAAGAAAAGCGGGAAAAAACAGGGGTAGCAAAGAAAGGAAATGCTTTCAGATGAGATAGGAGGAGAGAGTTCTCCCTTCCAGCATTTCCCTGTAGTTACACTTTAGAGAAAGTTTCATAATTTTATTTGCACAAAAGCACATTTACTCCTTGAAAAATAACTTATGAAAGATATCATAGCTAATGCCTTGGATTTGCCTCTTTCTTTTTATTTTGTAATATGTTCTAATTTAAATTTTGTAATTTTAATTACCACAAGGCAGCTGGTACCTGGTTTTCATTATGATCAACTTTTAGATATTTCTTAATATTTATCCTATGGCTAAATGGAGAAGCCTCACATTTACAAGGACTGCTCTGTTTTGCAAATGCTCTGTCTGTTGGTTAGTGAGACATCACTACCCTGGGAAGAGCGTGCAGACTGCTAGAGCTGGGCTTGTTGGACTGTGTTTTAAGAGCCTATATTGCCTTCTGCCGCCAGATGTCAGTAATACATAAATCTGAGGAGCAATAGCATAGAGCTCCTGAATTACAGAGCTGGTTAATATCATATTTAGGTTTGAAATGTCACCATCAACACAAAACAAAGCCCTGAATCACACTGCAGACAAACTTCCTTTGATTTATTGTGAAGACTAGGCTATGTTTTGCCTCTGTTTTATGCTTATGGTTTTTGGGTTTTTTTTTGCTGAGTATGGATCATTTTGCTCCTTTGAATTTAGGTTCATATTTCAAGCTGACAGAACTAGCTATGGATATCTGTATTACTTTTTAACATTTATAGCTTTTCTGTATTATAGGCAAGAGAAATAAAATGAAAGAGGCAAAATGAAACTCCTGAAAGCTCACAGAAAGTTCCTTTTGGTGTGTGAGGGAAACAAAAAACAAACAAACAAACAACAACAAAAAAAAAGCTATGAAATGTTGCTCAGATTTGTTGTCTAGTCTCTACCTGAGTTTTTTTTTTTTTTAATTTGTCCCAAATACTTGTCTTCTGTGATCAGACTCATTTATGGAACCCCCAAAGAGCTGACATCCAACCTCACTGAGCACAAACTGAAGAAATACTCCCCTGAATAGTTTAGGTCTTTTGCTGCATTGATCCTCACATGCAGCCTTCTGCTGTTCCTCTGCTCCCCACATCTACCCTACACGTGGCCGAGACACCTCCAAGCTTTGTGTGCCTTGCTCACCTCCCTTGCGTGGTCTAGTCCTGCAGCAAGCAGAAGACCCCATCCCCCTGCCCGAAGCAAGGCTGAGATTTGCCAGTGCACTCAACTATCAGTTTCCAGCCCATGGCTTCAGAGATGCTGCAAACTTTGTCGATCCCTGTTCCTCCCATGAGCACCAAACAAAACAGAGATGTGTGGTTGTTCCTGACTTCTGAGCTATGTTTTCCTCCTGGGCCTAATGTGCTCTGAAAGGCCTCTTTTCTGCTCCCCATCAGGAGGAACAAGCCAACTACTGTCAAGACTGCCTAAAGGACTTAACCCTTGGGGCAGCAGTGTCCTTGTGAGGAAATGAATTAAGACATCTGGGCATTCAAACCATTCGCCTATGGCGATGGCTTTTCCTTCAACCAGTACCAGAAGAAGGATGAAGTCCTTTCCTCAGAGAAACCTCTTTCCGTAGGCAGGAGGTAGGAACCTCCTATTGAAGTAGCTGGGACCTACTGATTCCAGGGAGGTTCCTCCTGTGTAGAATGGTGAAGCGAGACCACCCAGCACATCCCAGCAAAAGACACAATTCTGGCTGCTCTAAACAATTTCAAAGTTCAGGCGTCTTCTCTCTAAAGCAAAGGACATTCTAGTCCATTTAACTACATGCTTTCATATACACACTTTTTTTTTGTGATATATATATTTGATGTATGAACACCTCAGTTTTTCACCACAACCATTTCCATCAGATTTCTCAGCTATTTCTTCCAAATAAAATGTTTTCTTCCTCAGAGAAGCTCTTTTCTGTTTACCCTTTAATAGCAAGACATTATATGTAGTCTTATTTTATATGTAGTATTCCACTTACTCAGTTTTGTAGCACTAAAGTATATTAATGACTTTAATAATCCTAGTAAGTATTCACAAGGTAATCATAGAAAGTATTCACAAAATGAATATCATGCATGAAATATGTTCTTGAACGAAATTACTGTGCTAATTTATCAACATACTAGACTAATAAAATCTTTCTGAGTGTGCAGCTAGCTGAATAACTCTGAAAACCTGACCATCTCTCTCTGAGAGCATGAAAAGCTACTGCTCAGCTCATGAAGAAGGCCTTTTTGTTTTGTTTATCTCTAAATTACTACAAAATTATAAAGGTCTTTTTTAACTGATAATCATCCCTCTTATCTAATAATTATTCCAACTCCACAATAGACAGAGTATTTTATAGTCTGATATTCCTAAATTGCTTTCATGTTCAATTACTTATAATTATACAAACAAGTCTAAAATTGATGATCCATGCATATAATTACAGATTCTGCAACTCAGCATAAGCAAATAAAGGAAACCATCCTTATTATGACAACACGGCTCCTAATAGTAAGGCACTGCAAATTTAATTGCAGTAAAGAGTAGATGGTATTATTATATAATCAGTAACAAAGCTGTTATTTCAGGATAATTAAGCCATGATGCGGGCACTAGAGTTCACTTTTGAGCAATCTTTTGGTAGGTCGTGGTGAAGGAGCTGCTGGGAATTTCAAACCTGAGCATATTGAAAAGCTGCACAGTGGTTCCGTCCTTAAGTAGGGCTAGAAATACTGTGACAAAACAGTGCACCAAACAGTACTAATAAAGTGACCACTCACAGTTTCTACATTGCACAGGATCATTTTGAAAAAAAAAACATTTAAGACTTTTTTTCTGCCTATTTTATGAAACTGACAGAGAAATGACTTTTTTTGCACTAACAGGAACCCAAAGAATGAACCAAATACTATGCTACATTCCTCAGAAATACCATTGATTCTTATGCTGGACAGTCAAATTCACAATAAAATGAGATACCACTAAAAGGACTAATAACCACGACAACTAAAAGAACAGAAGAGGCACAGAAATAGGTACATGTAAACACTACTAGAGGATAAAGTCACAGAACATTGCAAGATAACAAATCCAAGTTCAACACAACCCATTACACACATTGTTACATTGTTTGTTTATTTAATATAATTTATTTGTTAGGATATAAATAGAGTTATTGGACTATGACTTGCAAAGTTAATATTCTTTTATAGGGCATCTTTCACATGTAAAACCTTCAAAATTTAACTTGCATCTGTTTAAATCAATATCAAACCTCTTATTGACTTTAATAGTGTAGGATCAGAACCCACGCATAAGATAAACTGATTTGATTAGATCTTATTTTCTGGATCATTAAAGAATCAGGAAGTGAACTGATCCTTTCTTTTCCTACATTAGTAAGCTCTTTGAAGGGAAAAAAAATATTCTCTGAACTTAAGTGTGCAGTTCAAAATAACTGATCACCCTGTCTTACCATAGAAGTAGGCACGCTTTTCTTTTATTCAAACAGAATGGTGGCAGAAATTAGATTCATACTAGCTCTAACACATCTGCTAATGGAAAAAAATATATACCTATTTGTAACTTTTCATGGCTGTCATGTAGATAGTTTCTGAAAATGAAGGCTGTGTGTTCTCAAGACATATTTCATTTTTAAATTTCTTTTTTTTCCCCTGCATTATTGAAAAACTGTTTCCTAACCCATATAGCAGTTGTGAAATATTCAGGGACAGGGCTGCAAGTCCCCGCGTCAAGAAAAGCCTGCCTCTGCCATCAAAGCATCCTCAGAAGGCTCACGGTTCTAAAGCAGTGAGGAGCTGTGATGGAAAATAAATAAATAAATAAATAGCTTTGCTACAAGCAACAAGATCCATGGGGACAAGCATCTGCCTAAAATCCCCAGTCACCACTTGGCCAAGGAAAGAGTGCAACACTCCTCTCTCTACGTACAAAAGGTGTGGGTAGGTATGGTTATACCATGATGCAAGGTGTCTAGCGAGCAGGTCTGAGCAGCTGTGGTCCTCAGACCTGTCCAAGATCCCGAATAATCTGATTGACATGCAATGTCTGACACGACCACGAGATGGAGGTGAAGTTTAAAAAATAATCTAAGATCTGCCCGGAGTGGAGTTCCCTGAACGTGCAATCATTGTTAACACCATCTAATTATTTGACAACAGAGGGTTATCATCAGCATGGGGATTTCTTAGTTCTTGGCTCCCTGCTCAGCAGCTACGGAGGCAATCAGTACAAAGTAAATATTGTACTGACATAGCACAGTGGGATTTCATTTTGGGTGGAATAAAGGACTACAGTGTCGTGTCAGGAGCAGGCTTTGATTTTTGCCTTGGATTCAGGACTCGTACAGGATAGCAAGCTGTGCTCAGTTATGTTTCTCCCATCCCGGCTCTAGGGGATGATTATTCTTGAAATAATTAATTGGTTGGTAGACAAGAAAAGCAAAATCCTCCTTCTCATTTTGGAATCATTCAAATCTGTGCGGTAGAAATGCCAGACTAGTTCAGGAGGAATTAGTCAACAAGCCACCAACAGAATCTGAGCTGAACATAATAAATATCATTACTGTGCGCAATCCTGCAGAGCTGTGAATGCCAATGCACCTTTAACAAACAGAAGGTCTGCAGGGGGGATAGGTTCCCCATCTTTTTTTGTGAGAGATGAAAGCTTAAAAGCTTAATGTTAGAGCTGTAGCGTGGGAAAAGCCCACAGTGCTGCGAGTAGCTCATTCACAAACATTGTAAGGCTTGTACCTGGAGATCTCAAAGGACTTCACAATTTGAAAAGTGAAGTCCCCACACATACCTAGGAAAGAAGTGAGAAGATGAGGAAGCTGAGGTATAGAAAGATTAAGACTGAGGTTCTCTAATGCAGTGGAGTAATTTCCCAAGGGTATCCAAGCTGTATCTACATGCACACAGTCTGCAAGAGCTTCTTTGGTGTCTAGGCACACACCCTATGTATCCTAATTCTATAACAGGGTGATACATGGTTAGGAGTCATCCCCTTACTTCCCTCTCTTTCCATGGAAGGAAATGCAGGCTTACAGGCTCTGGTAAAACTCAGCCACATCCCAGACCTGAGGGAAGAACCAGATTGCAGCAGATGTGGAATACAGTGAGATCCTACCATGCACTTTAGCGTCGTCAGCAATGATAAAGAACTAAATGAAAATTTTAAGGCCTTCTTTAGGCGTTGACCTGTCCTTGAGCTCTTGGTAGTTACAAGTAGAAATGTGTGATCTTGCATCTGAAAAACCTCTGTTTACTACTATAGTACTGCTTTATAAGTACATTGTTTATTTACACATTCTTACCACAGAATATAAGCACCAAAGGAGAGAAAGAGGAAGGTATTGAATTGTGCTAAGTTGCTCATGGGATGTTCAAGCAGAACAAAAATCTACTTGCAGCTCAGTGTGCAGCTGGAGGATCACATGCAGATCTCCTATGTGCTTCACAGGTGTGCCCAAGCCATGTGTCAGAGGAATTCCTCTAGGAACACCATTTGTGCCTTAGTTTGTTTACCTTCCCACTATCGATCATTCAGATGGGCCAAAACTTGGATGTGTGAATGAAGTCATGGACTCTGTCACAGAGAATTGTGTGAAATTAGGCGGATGTTTGCTGTAGACTGGAGAATTTCATTAGAGCTTCCTGTAGACAGGGGTCAAGAAAAATCCTCTCCAATATGCAGGTGCAGGAAAAATACTCTCCCCCTACTGCCAATATGTAAGCATGTACCAGTGGGAATCATTCTTTATAATTGCTTTCTAATATCAAAAATCTGCTGGTTCCTTGCTGTAAATATAGAAGGCTGAACACCAAACAGGACATGGATCCTCAGGAAGCCTGCTTCTTTTTGCTTCTTTAAAATAGCAGTAGGTGACAAGCTGGTTGCATTCATCATAAAGACACCACAAAAATTGCAATACACTTTGGAATCTGAACAGAGAATTTTTTGTTTTGTTTTCCATTTC
>JAVCKT010028737.1:0-15545 GCA_032273925.1 Rhynchotus rufescens
CTTCCCAAGAGTAGCTAAGAAAACCCCATGTCAGGGCTCTAGCTTATTGCTAGCATCTCGTTGGGAAATGTGTAGAGGTTCTCCCTTTAAAAATATTGGAAAAAAAAGACTGTAAAAATGTGACCTTTGCTAGAAGTGCTAAATAGTAATAATTCAGTACTTAATCCTTATTGAGAGGAGTAGAAGAACATTTGAAAGAGGCTGTGATTCATCTGCTAGAGTAAAATTTACTGTGAAGACATATATTTTCCCACTGGTAGAAGAAGCCCTACCCTGGGCTTAAGAGAGATTCAGTTGAACAGTCGCAGGAACCAGCACACTAGAGATGATGTGTCTAACTAGTCCTAAGTCTGACAGCACCTCCGTGCCTTGTGCCAGCCGAGCTGCTTCCCAGATTGACTCACAGCACTTTTTGCATGTGAGCAATGTGGGGACAGAGTGAAGACATCGTTCTTGGGGGACCATAGGGGTTTTCACCTTGGAAATCAGTGTTTGGCTTTTGGCAAATGCAGTGATCTCTTTTCTCTGGGTTTCAACTAGTGCAACCAGTGGATCAGCAATAGCCTCATTGTCCTGGGAAGTTCCATGGACAGGGGCTGAGCCTTAAATCTAGGCATAGCCAAAGAGGACATTTGTTCCTGTCCTGTTCTCCCTGTGCCCACAAGGAACTCCTGGGAAGGAGCAGGAGCAATTCATCCCTTTCTCTTCCCTCCACATTTCAGCTCATGCAGCGTAAGAAAGTGGGGCAGCTTCACTCTTGGCAGGTTTCTAACAAGTTTGGTGGCGATCCAGACGCCTGTACTTGAATATTCCCCTTTTCTCCCACAGATGAGCTCATCTGGGGCCATGAAGGGGCTTTTCTGTCTGTGTGGCGGCGGCGACGGGCACTGGCTGGATCCCATCCCAGAAGGAAGCAGGTGCTCGTTCCGAGCCGCCCGTCCCCTGCGCCGGGATGCCCAGGCCTGGCAGCGCCGGCCACGTTTCACTCTGAATCTCAATGAGCTTCGCAGGACACCAGGGCAGGTGGGAGGCACTGATTACTTGGATATTTGCTATTTTGGGGCATGGCAAGTTGTTAATTTCCCCCTACTCCTTTCATGTTTGTGCACCAATTTCCCTTCCGCACAGTTATCTGCCAGGCAGGGTAGGAGACCAGGGGGCTTTGGGGGTCTCCAGGGTTTTCCTAAGTGCTCCATATCACTGAACTCACTGAGAAGCAGCATGTGTAGCTAATCCTGCCACACAATAAACACTTCCTCTTGTGGATGTCGAATTTGCTAAATACACTGTTGTTTATTGTTTCCCTTTGTAATGATGTGCATGGGGCTTAGGCCAATTGGAAAATATTAATAAACATGACAGCATTTAAATAATGTACCAGGATAAAAAGAAAAAAAAGCTCCCATTGCTCCCAGGAACACTATACTGAAATGTTCATATATAGAAAGCATTTATCCTGTTTATGTTTTTCTTCCTATATTTAGAAATCTGAAGAGTTTTCTTATCCTAAAGCATTTCTTTCTTTTTTCTTCCTAAATTTGTAGCTACATTAAAGAAACCATATCCAAATTTTCTTCAGTTGTTCCCAGCTGTATTTTGCCTTGGTTTAGCCATTATGTGAGAGAGAGAAAAGGATTTTCTGTTCCTAAAGAGAGGCTTTTTTTCTTCCTTATTTGAAGAAGAGGACTCTATTATCTAAGCTAAATAGCAAACGCTCATTAGGTTATTCACATTTGTAAGCTTTTTCTCTGTTGCACTAAAACTGGAACAGTGTAAGTGATGAGAAAGCAGACACTGGCCTGTGCTGCTGCTGCTGAAGGGGCAGCTCTTCCGTGCTGAGGAACCGAAGGACATTTTAGGGATCCCTCAGCTTAGCACAAAAGGATCAGTCGGTGCTATCTCAGCCTCTCCCTTGCGGCACACCAGCGCTTTTCAGGCCATGGTTCCTTTTGCTCTTGGCTCCCCAGGCCAAGCAGGATATGTGATCTGCACTGGGCAAGCTCCCTGCCTCCTGTGCATCTTGCAAGCTGTGGGTCATAACTCTTTGGCAATGGTCCCCAATCACCTACACCAGACCCTGCAGGTCCTGCCTGCTCGCCACCTGGATACCTCATCAGCTGCAAACGGGCCTTGGCCCTGGCAGCGGTGCCTTCGTTCAAGCTCCTCCAGATGCTGAGGTTTCCAGCCTTGCCAGGGCTGTGTGATTTCTGTGCGTGCCTTTGGAGACGGTGCACAGCTTGGCTGCGAGCGCCGGGAACAAAAAAATCCAGGAAAAATGTTGGCTCCTGACACCAGCGAGCGAATGCGTTTGCCAGGACAGCACTGCCGTGCAGGGCTGCGCTCTGGCAGCATGACTCCTGGCATGGGGTCGCTCCTCCACGGAGTTTCTTTTTTTTTCTTTTTTTTTCTTTTTTTTTCTTTTCTTTTTTTTTTTTCTTTTCTTTTTTAATGGAGACAAATGTTAGCTTCAATCTGTGGACGTTACAGTCCATGTCTGCCAGGCACACCTATGGGAGAGGGAACTGCCTGCACTAAGGGGCTGCTTCACCATACACTGCACAGCAACCAAAACCAGTGAAGGAGCGCTGTAGTCATGCAAGCTGCACGAGAAAAACAACAACAGCAACAAACTAGAACAACAACAATAACTCAAAACACTCATCGAGCAACTAGGATGCTGTTTGCTGGGTAAAAGTAACTTCATTTAGGTACAGGAGAGTGCTCCATGTGAGAAGCATGGTCCCTCTCAAAACCAAGGAGAGTCTGGTCCATGCTAACTGAAGAAAAGTTGTACGGGTTGGTTCAATATAATAACAGGTTTTCATCACTTCATTGTGGTCTTGCCTCTGTGTTCCTCCTCGGCCATCCCTTCCACAAGCTGGATGAAACTTGGAAAGCATCCAGGTCTAATTGTCATCTGCAAAATCTGTCAGCTGCAATATTCTATTTTTGTCCAGATCACTACAGGCAGAAAAATGCTATAAATGTCAGACCTGAAGGAAGTCCCTGTGGAGCTCAACCAGAACTACTTCCACTCTGTGTCACCTTCAATAGAGCCTGTCAGTAAGTTGGTCCCTCAACCATTTCACATATTCTCTGCAGCTGCTTCATAAAGCTCATTCTTCCAGCGAAGTGCTGCGCAGTGCCCAGTGATGTCTGATTAGGACCTACCACCTCTGGGAAGCTACTGCTATTAATTGCATTTATAAACTCATCAAAGAATTAAATGACATTTGACAAGGTCTTGTTTTTCCCAAGAAACTCTCTTGCCTGGCACTGATTTTCTCCTTTCTGTTTGTGCAGCATTTGGCTCTCATGTCATCCCCTCTGTTATCTGGTCGACAATTGCTGTCAGACTATTTCTACCCTATCTTTTTTTTTTTTAAATGCTGGTACATTACACTGTTTCAAGACCCCTGGATTTTTGTTGGCATTGCCAATGTTACTAAAAATGAATGCCAGCAAGACAAAGATTTCCCAGACAGCTCTTTAAGGACTTCAGAGCATGTTTCTAGGGTTTGCAGCTTAAATTTGTTTATCCCTAACAATTGTTTTCTATTGTTCTTCACAGTGATGCACTAGAGAGCATTTTATCATCCTTACATGATATAAGCATATGATCTTTTTATTTTCAAATACAGAACAAAAATATTATTGAAGTCTTCTGCATTATCATCAGTAGTTTCATCAGCTCCATCTAGAAACAAGCTAATATTGTTGTGAAGACTTATATTGCATTTTGTAATATATGTCTATTGCCCATGCAGGGATTCTGAATTTACTGTCAGCATGACTTATCTGACTGTTTAGTGATGTTTGAATACGTGTAAGCAGACTTGTCTTTTAGATACATCATTTCGATACATAATTTGCAAAACCCAAATTATTCAAGATGTTGCTCAGTAGCATAAATGAAGTTCAAATAGAGTTTTCTTGTCTGGGTCATTAATCTCAACCTGAGTAGATCCAAAGCACAAAGGATGCTGTTCTTTTCATCTTTACTAAGTCTAAATTAATTGAAATAGAAAATATCTGTCCTCACACAACAACGTGCAGACGGGGGATGTAGCCTGATCTGAAAGATAAGGGATTATCCTGGGGTTCAGGAGGAATAGATTTTATTACCTGCTCTGTTAATAAGTTTCCCTCAACTCACCTTTCTGTGCCTCAGCCTTTCTCCTAATAACCAGCCCAATGCCATTTGCTTCCTATGTGATTTGCTTAGAGATCTTGGAAGAGAAAATTGCACGAGGAAAAAAAGCCTTCTGAAGTCAATGGGAGGCTTTGCAGTAGCTTCAGGGAGCTTTAGAAGAGACTCTTTTAAGAAGAAAGTTAAAATGACAGTGATTATTGTTTGTTTTGCTAGCAGAGCCTCTGCTTTGGGTGCCACTTCGCCATTCACACTCAGAGGATCTCATTTAATTGCAATTTGCTTTTGGCTTGAAGTTTACTGAGAAGCCATCAAAGACATAAAAGGAACCTTTAGGCAAGAAGACAGAATCATTGCTTGTTTATTTTTTAATAAGTCTCTTGCCAAGACTGCGGATTTAAGTTCTTTACAGTTTCCATTCTTCTCCCCCCAAAAGGTAATAAGTGGGATAAGTTGAGAGGAAAGCTGAAACCAGGAGGGATCTGGATCCAATATATGATTTGCTCATTATGGAAAGATCAGCTTAGGTTTAGAATGTTCCAGCTGGTAAAACTTTCACTCTGTAAATTCAGTGTGAAACCAAATGTGTTTCTTGAAACAGACCTTTGGAGGACTTTCAAAGACACCGGTAGGTCAGATGTATCCAATTAGTGAAGGCCTGTGACAGCACGCAATGGCCCTGAGGGGCAGGGAGGGGAATCTTCCCAGAACATCTTGCATGCACCAGGTTGAACTTCGCTAAGGTCACCCCATGGGTTAAAAATCAGGGAGTTCACAGCGGGGCTTTGTTGGCAGAGCCTTCTTCAAGCAGTGCTTGCGTAGGGAGTAGGGGAATAAAGATCGTCGGGCGGCATGGGTTATGCAGTGGTCATGGCAGCCCATGGGGGCTCATTCTGCTGTTGCATACGCACATATAGGGCCTGCAGTCATCTGCACCCATATGCTTCCAGCTGTGTGGTTTTGTGTACAGCTGCTCAGGGAAAGTAGAGGCACATATTTTTATTCTTATCTTTTTAAAGTCTTCCTGATTGATCTGTTTGCTTGCCTTTAATGTGGTGTCCTAGAAGCCTGATCTGCATCGGCACAAAGCCCTTTCTGAGCCCAGAGGTTATAGGTTTGAGTAAGGCAAGCTGCATGGGCATCTCCAGGCCCTTCTCAGCTCTTAGGAATGCCACAGGACTGGGACATGGACTCCAGCGGCTTTTGCAGATCCTCCAGTTCTTCACAAATGATTCCACAGGGATCTTTTGTCTCTGTTTGTGTCTCCAGGATTCCTTTTCTTCCTAAGCTCCTCTTTGTCTGAAGCATTGTTATGGATTATAGGTAAATGAGTTCAGGTTAAGGTAGGTACTGGGATGAAATCTGAGGTGGAAAATGTATACTGAAAGATATACAGATCCTGAAGCAACTTGGAATGTCCAGAATTTGAGACTTCCTGTAGACTGGAGTCAAAATCAGAAGTGCTAATGAAATTTAAAAATTTTACCTTTCTCTCAAGCTTTCTAGACAGTCTATACAAATTATTTGTGAACATGTTTTCTCAATGGATTTCCCTACCTCCTTTAGGAGAGCCCTCTTTCAGATTTGTTTCTACATCAAGTCCTTGTAAGGTTTGAGTCTCTAAGACCCAGTTTTACCTCCCAGTAACACTGGGGGAATGGTCCTAAAGTTTGACCCTAGGGAAACTTAGCCCTAAATCTTGGATCTTTGGGTCAGGTGTCATTTCTATGCTAGGATGATCCAAACCTGCCTCTGAGAGCCCTGTTCAATTCCAGGGACTTGAAATGTGGCTTCTCATCCTTGCCTGCAGCTTCCACATCAGAAGTATTCAGTGAATAGGAAAACTTGAGGAAAATTTACCACAGAGCAAGAGCATTTGGCACCTTTTACTCTAAAAGGCCTTGGGACATTCCCTAAACCACAGGTATAACACATCCCTGCGCAGCGGTGAGGGGCAGCTCAGGACACTGCAAGGGAAAAGGGGATATGTCCCTGTTATAGGGCCCAAGAAACAGTCATTAAGCAGCAGAAAGCACCTGGTTTTCTAGATCCCCAAATTAAAAACATTAGGGGGAAGTGTTAAATAAGCCAGACTGAGCTTTGAGGCAGCATTACTTTTCAATATTGCTATGTGTCCAAGCTGGAAAATGGGATAATTAACACAATCATTTTGAATGCAGAATAATGCTGTAGTTCCAGGCATAGTATGAAAGGACCTGGCTCTACAGGTACAGTTTAGACTAAAAGCGATGTTAGGAATAAAACAACCCCCATTTACCTTCTGTGGATCAAATACCTGATTTTAGCCTTTGTCTGGTACCCAGTGCTCAGCTGCAAAAACACAGGATGAGGCAGAGCAAGACAGTTCCTCATCCCCATTTGTAATCACACCAAGGGATAGGGATGTCCCTCTGAGTGGGACTACTTCTACAGTAGTAATAGTAACAGCAGTAACATATCTATATATTTTAGCATGGCCACTGGTGACACAGGAAATGCTCCAGACGTTGAGCGTTTATGAACTGATTTATGAACAAGAAGCAAATTGTAGCACTGACCTGTGTTTTGGAGAATATACAGAGGATGGTGTCTCCCTCAAGCTTCAAACTCTGTGAAACCACCTCACTTTGCAGCTGCCTGTTGGTGGAGGTGAGGAAAAGGGAGAATCAAAGCACAGGAGCCTTTGAGGAAAGGATGAACAAGGCTTTGCATTTTAGATGGGCTTTGGGTTAGAAAAATAATAAAACCCAAACATTTTAATAGAAAGATCAGCCCTAGCTTCAGTAATTTAGCCAGACAGAAGCGGGATGAGGAGAGACACAGCGAACGTTTGATGTAAAATCAAGGTCATGCCCTGAAAATCAGACACAGACGTGGGGAGAGGTATGTGAACCATTAAAAGGAAAGGAAACCTGAGCGGGCTGCTCTGCGAGCTGCCAAAGACGCGGCAGTGCTCTGTGTTTGTGCGCGCCAGAGCCCCGTCTCCCGCGCTTGGCGGCGTGGCAAAGGCCGCACTGCGCTATCGTCAGAGGAAAGGGAGCACAGAGATGAAACCAGAAGCGAGTTAGGGACATACTTTGAAAAATTCCTGTCTAGCCACTAATCTAATGTGTGTGCTGGGATTCAGAGCATTCAGCGCTCGGGAAAGTTTTGCCCCGCGACTGCGGGTGCCTGAGCTGCTCTGTTCACTGCCAGAGCAGGTACAGGGAGAACAGCCCCATCTGGCCTTCCCCACCCTGCCTCCTCTACCTCTCCATGCCAGAAGCACGGATGAGCACAAGGGAGCTGTTCAGTCCTCTGTTGTGCTCCTGGTTTCTCTGGCCAGAGGAGCAGATCAGTCATGCTGAGGGTGGTGCTCCTGCAGTGCCATTGAACTTTCTCCTCGCAACCCCCAGCACAGGAAACCAGCTCCCCAAACCCAAAGCCTCTCCACAGCCTTTCCTCCCACCTCTGACCAGCAACCCACTCTGTTGTGACAGGTAAGGACCACAGGAACCTCACAAGGGCAAAGGAGGTGGCCAGAAGGGTGCCTTCATACACCTCTGACACATTATTTTCTCTTGTAATGCAGGCATTTTATACTCTGGCATCTAAACTGCATTTTGCAGTGTACCAGTCCTGAAAACTGTTTGTTTTGTTTCCTCTGGACCCGTGTTAAAATCCTAGGCTTGTAGATAAACAGTTCTGCACACAAAGCTTTTATCATACCCTGACCTCAGCATGGTTCAAGTCAACATTTTCTTTTGAATCAATATTTTCTACTTTTTTTCTTTTTTTCAGGGAAGACAACAAAACAATACAAAATCCACGTTGGGAAGACTAGCTTAAATGATTTCAAACCCTCCAAGGCAGTCCCCAAGTTTCAGATAGCTCACCAGCAACATGATCTAAGACATCATGAGCTCACAAAATATGTTTGCCTTGGCTTTGACTCACTTGACACAATTTTGTACCAGTTGGCAGCAACATGACAAGTGGCTGCTACTGACACAGACCACAACACTTTAAAGATGATATTAACCCAGCTACTCCGGGACATGGGCACCCACTACCCACTAGAAGAAAACCAGAAGTATTTGGCTGTAGGTGTTTACCAACAAATTACACCCCAGCTTTATCGCAGTGATTACCTCTTGCTTCTTCTAGAGCTGCATATGCTGCTCTTTATGCAGCTGCATGCAGCTTCAAGCTGCATACCTGGCACAGTTGAGTGTTCTGTTGATTCCAATGTGGCTCTGTCTGAACAGACATGTCTGACTTTTAGTTTTATGCTGCAGCAGGCCTGACTAGAATGGTGTGGCATAAAACTAATAGGTCAGAAACCTTGCAGGCACCCTGCGTTTGTACTGAGGTAATAGCCACAGGTCACTGATCTCCCGTTGCTGCCAGGAGATGTTGTGTCACATCCCTGTTTCGTGTGGCACCATGTCGTGTACCAGGAAGGTCGATGGCCACCACATCCTAACAACACATTTGGCTGTCAGATGCCTAGCAGTTGGTGATGGAATAAAGTTTCCAGGCCTCATTTCCAGGCCTGTACTTCACTCAAGCCAGCTCAAATCAAAACACAGGTACAGATGGAGTGTCAAAGTGGTAGCACTTAATTACAGCAGTGCTGATGGGGGTACTTCTGGGACGCTCAGCAGGTTACAGAGCATGGCAAAGGGTGAAGAGATGCTCGACACTAGCAAGGGACCATGGAAAAATTGCTTTTAGCAAGTTTTAGCTGGATCAGGAAGACACAAGGCTGGAAGACGGATGGTGGAAGATGGGGAAGACACCAAATTCTTCCCGCACTCTGCAGCCTTCTGAGCGCCTTGCACATCATTCCCTTGTGTGCAGTGGGCTCCCTGCAGTTTCTGGTTCTCTCTTCCAGCAGCACTTGGTCTCAACTACGCCTGCAGCTGATGGACAGGATTTTTTAAGGGCCATCCAACATAAGGATTCCTCCTCTTTACACTTGGTCATCTAAATAACAGCTCTGATTGAAACCAGGAACTGTTACATGCTCAGCAACATGTGGAGATCAGTCCAGCTATTTGGTCAACAAAACAAAAATTAAGATGCTTAAGGCTGAGCATCTGCTTTTTTCTTTGTTCTTTTTTTAAATTTTGAATGACACCATGAGATTGGCTGGTTTTTCTGACAGGTCAGCACAATTGGAGGCCTTAAAGCTCTTTAAAGATTGATTCTGTTTTTAGACAACAACACGAAAGTCACTGGGGACACACAGCCAACGCCCACCCTTTATGGGAAGAGGGTGGAAGGGGAGGGGAGAGGCCTTGACTCTGATTTGCTTGGCTTCATGCTCAGGCTTACGAAGGTTTGCTCTATGCTGAAACCATGTGATTTGTATAGTTGTAACACCAAATCATATCTCAATTCAGTTTTGCTGGAAAAGTTCACGAACCCTATTGAACTTCTGGGCCAAGCTGTGTTGAGTTTTGAGCTCATAACGAAACTCGAAACCAGGCTGGCTTCACAAGGATTCGAGTTTCCTTGCCAACCTTTTGTAGAGCTTTACTAAAAAGGTGAGGACCATGAAAACATTGGGCTTGATTAAGAAAAAAGGCATTGGCATAAGAGCATTTAAATAGAGCAAGGCTGACCTTACAAAACAGTCCTATTGCGATTACTAAAAAATGATTATTTTTAATAACTAACCTTCCTCACAGCACAGTCATAAATTCTTTACATTTCACAGTATTCTCTAGAATGGCTAAGGCACCTGCTAGGAAGATCCTTATTTTAAGATAAGATCCTAAGATAAGATAAGATAGGATAAGATAAAAGATAAGATCTTTACGGAAGATCCTTAGAAGAGTCTAATATTTTCTAAGTGATTTCACATCCATTAGATTTAAACCTGTTAAGTTCTGCTGTACTATTTAAACATTCCTGCACTTTTTTAAACTCATTTTATAGGCATGGAAGTTTCTTAAAAATGTCTTAAAATATCTTAATCTTGCCATGAATCTTTGCAAATGCTTTCAAACAACATCTCAATTTTTAGGCAGCTCAGAAATCTTCTCTATGTCTCTCTGAATGTGAATGCAGAAATCAATACAGAAAGTGTTTTCTTGCTAGATGCACCATTGCCTTTCTGGCTGAACAGGGTCAGCATCTCCTGCTGTAACTCCCAAGATGACAGACTCCAACAGAGGATTACTTTGAGTCCAGATTTTTAATAAGGCTTTGCAATCCTGCTTATTACTAGTGGGTTAGGTCCCATGAATCAGAGATATTAAGATAATAAGATTTTTTTTAGCTGCCTACTGTTTTTGAACCTTCAATTTTAATATTTGCAAGATTTTTTTTTTTTTCCAATCCACATGAGTCAGAAAGTTGAGCTTCCCAAGCACTGGCAGGGCTCTTGAGCCAGCTTCTTAGGAAAACAATAAAAAAAGCCTTTAACTTTCAGAAACTAAAGATTCAGATAACTTCAGATAACTAAACTTTCAGATAACTAAACTTTCAGATAACTTTCAGAAAACTAAAGAGTTGTCATCTATGTTTCTGGATAATTTTTAAAAAGTTCTGAGTCATCTGAGCTTTACTTTATTTTTTTATCAATTCATGGTTCATGGTGCAAAATAACAAAGGTTGCAACCTATCTATCATACTTTATATTAGAATTATGTGTATTTCTAAAATACACATATTTTAAAAATAAAGCTAAAAAAAGCTCAGTTTTTAGAGCTAAAAAAAACTGCTACAGCTTTTCAGCTGAATGCTGTCATTGAGTTTAGGAGAATTTTTGCTGTTGAATTAAACTGAACTTGGGACTGTCCCAAAATTTAAAATACAAAAAAAAAAAAAAAAAAGGGATTTTAGTTAGTGCAGCATAAATAACGGATTCTGAAAAGCAAAAATTTAGAAAACACCATGTTGTAGAGATTTGTGTCTTTTGTGAACAACTGAACTTTATGGAAAATTACCAAAAAGCTCTAGTGCTCTCCTTATTGACAAATAGTTTGTGATGATACAGAAGAAAGATCTAAAGAAAGAGAGGACTGTAAAATGGCTTAGTAAGGAAGAAATAATGCAATGTGAAGATTCTGAACAGAGAATATTACTTGGCCTAGGCAGAATTCAGTTGGAAGTTTAAGGGAATAATGAGCTGAAAATCCCGCAGCAATGTACAGCTGTCCCAACAAAACTAACGCTCTGGGCCAACTTCTGCTTCCAGAGCTACAGCTACCTCTTGCATAGGCTGCTGGAGGATTGGACCCCAGGCCTGAGAGCAGCGTCTCTGGGTGCACTGGGCCTCGCTGATCCACGTGTGCCTTCTTGAAACCCTCCTTCCTATGAGTGAGTCCTCTGGGTTCCATCCCGGCCTCAGTCCTGCAGATCTAAGTTGTGGGAAGGCAAGGAAAATCACTCTGGGTTTACACACTTACGACTGTGAATACTTCAGCTAGATGCTAGGAAGACTTCATATCAAACGAAGCAAATGCAAGCTGCTACAAATGCCACCTTGGCAGAGTTGGCTCAATAGGGCATTGAACAGAGACTCGCCTCAGGCTCAGGATCACCGCTGCTGAGACCCGACTCACTGTAGCTGTGCAGGATGCCCTCATCCCCCACTGCCGCAGCGTGACTCAGAGGGACTGTGTGCTGCATCAAACCCTTGGCAAGTCATTGAAGTGCTGGGGACACACGAGTATAGAGACGGAGGTCCCTGCAGGGGCAGTGGCAGCAAAAATAGGCTGCTTCTCTGCCATCCACATGTGCTTGTTGTCTGCCAGCAAAGCACTCCATGGGCAAGAAAAGCACGTGCTTCAAGCAGGGCTGGAGTGAGAAGCTCATGGTGTGCCTCTTCCATCCCAAAGCATCAGGGTGGCAACATGTTCAGGATAGCTGCGTACTAAGGATCTGCTGCTGTGATTCAGCAGTGCTGACCAGGCATACTTTCCAACTTGAGGTTTTCCAAGTGGAGGCAATTGTTTATCACCTCCTATGCAGAAGGGATCCAGGAATGTACTTTCAGCGTTGAGGTGAGCATCTTCACTCTGGAGCCAGCCTCAGAGCAACGTTTCAAAGATTCTTCTACTGGGAAGAGTTGAACGTGAAGCAGATTGCTCCTACAAAGTGGGAATAGCTGGAATTGTGCCACAGGAAGATGGGTGAAAAGTTGTTCATTTGCCTGAGTAAAACCTTGCTGGAGACTAAACATCCAGTTGTGTCGTAACTGCTGTCAGCAGCAGGAGCAGGAACAAGCTGAAGGTAAATCCTGCATTTCAGAAGCAGAGATCTTCCACCACTGGAAATTAGGAATCCTGCACGCTCAGGACTTTCTGTGCGCACATGTGTGTGGTCTGCAGCTCTTTGCTATGTACTGTGATTTTCCCCACCCCTCTGCAGAGATAAGTAGGTAGGAGGCAGCTGCTCGGATAAGGCAGCAGCAGGCGATAACATTGCAGGAAAGATGCTGGTTTGCAGTGGAAAGTTTCAATGCCACATGTGGGGCCTTTTATCAGAGGCTTACAAATCGTTTCATTTTAAGAGCTTAACACAGCTCATCCTCAAAGCAGGATGTCCTCCTCCTTCCTTCATCTTCCCAGATAGAGGAAGTGGTGAGAAGTGTGTGTTCCCCACCGCTTAATATCTCCTTACAACAGAGCCCGGAAAGAGGCTCATTCATTAGCATTTTGGGTTGCCTTTATTTATTTAGTCCTCTTTTGGGTTGCTTTGGCTTTTCTACCCCCCTTTGTTCAGTCTCCAGTGGCTTGCAACAATGTGCCTGTCAGCAGAGGTGTGCCAGGCAGGTCTGGAAATGCCATGTGCTACTACAATGTGGTAAGAGTCTATGTGCCCTTTGCTGGCGCTAAGGAGATCAGATGGCAGCTCACAGGGCAATGATATGCAGTCGCTCCATGAAATATTGAAAGTGGTATCAAAACAAGGCAGTAGCTCCTTGGGAAGCTCGTGACCAGAATGTTTCCAGAATTAAAAAAAAAATAAAGCAAGGAAAAAGAGAGGAACACATGTTTCTTTCATAGAGTCTTCTTACAGTTAGTCATACAACTAGCAGTGAAAAAGAACTATACTCCCCTTTCACACAAGAAGTACCAGCATCCATGAAAAAATCCTTTTTCAGAACAGAAACTGCAGCCAGGGCTTTCAGCTATGATGTGTATTCCAGCAGTACTCCTGGCTCCTGAGCGACATCAAAGCCCTCCCGATCTCTACTCCTGAGGAACCAGCAGTGTGTATAGACCAGATACACAAAGAATAGGAGAAAAAGGACAGGTTATTATTCTATTTATCAACTGAGGTAGCTGAAGAACCAGCAAGACTTAGAGAGGTTCCTTGTTTCCCTCAGGTTGTCCCTCTTTTCCAAGAGCAGAGCGTCTGCAGAGCTGTGCTCGACGTGCTTGCAGTACCGTCTCTCTGCTTCCACCACAAGAATGGTCACGTGTGAGGTTTGTCAGGAACACGCCTGCATTTTGAATCCACATTACATGTCAAGTGTTCACAGGCCACAAGGGATTGCACCTGGCTGAACAGAAAGTCTGCAGTAGAGGAACCTTGCACTTTCCCCACCAAGGGATATCCCCATGTGTTAGGCACTATGTTATCTTCCCTGTCCCATGCATACAGTTATTGAAAGTAACTTTTTAAAAGGCTATGCCAAACTTAACCTACTGAGCACCAACTGCAAAGTTTGTGGGCAAGAAGTAAATTAAATAATTGAAAAAGCCGGGAAAGCATCTAGACTGCTTAGATGCATTTATACATTTAAGAAAGAGTTGTCATATTTATTTACTAACAACTCACTAGCCTCAGAAGAAAGTATTTTAAATCTCCTGCTTGATACATTTTTGGGGATGAGAATGGAGATACGAAACAAAGACAGTATCTCATTAAAAAATCCCCTATCCCAAACCTTGAACAGCTCAGTAATATTCCACAGACCACTTTAAAAATTTTAAGAACATTTCTGCATGAGATTTACTCATACTTACTAGACATGCAATGGAAAAGATGATTTATAACACAATCCTTGTATATGCAGCCTTTCTTCTAGAAAACAATCCTCTTTTGTGAAATCTTGGGAGAAACTTTTGAATCTTGAAATAGTTTTAATTGCAGGAGAGAAGTTTCAGTTTGGAGTCTTTCAGCATCATTATTTTACTTCACTAGCAATAGATCACTAAAGATACACAGAAGAAATGCAGGATAGATTCATTTTCCTATTTTCAGTGGCCCTTGAACTATCGACCAAGGACATATCTGTGGAGAGAAAAAACGTGCAATGACACTGACTTACCTGAGCAGAGGACAGCACTCTTCCTGACACAGTGTCAGTTGAGCGCAGCACCAGGAAGGCCAGCAGACCAGATTTGCTGATAAACAAGGCCCTGCCCTTCGCTTGGTGACAGAAATGGTCCTGATTCATCCTACTGAATTGATCCTACAAGGGGGTTCCTCCTGTGTAAAGCAATAGTCAAGGAATATAGAAACATCATAGTGGTTCTAGCAGGATGCAGGAGTAAGGAGAAGAAAAGGAAATGAGGAAGTGTCAGGACACTTGTGGGCTCCAGTCTTCTTGATCCCTATCTCAGCCCTTTGGAAACAGCAAGTCTGGGCCAGCCCCAGGCCTCCTTGGACATACCTGCAGAGTGAGTGCTCACCCTGCAACTGATTGATTTTAACCAGGAAAATTGCAGCACACAAATCTCATGAGAGAAGGGAGTGATGAGGATGGGCTGAGGTCTGTCTGCTGTCAAAATGAGTTTACTCAGTGCGACTGCTACTTAGCTTACCGTTACCAACTTTTCCTCTTTCTGACTACTTAATTTCTTTCTGAATTAGAAACTTTGCATCAGTTGCCATATCTTAACTAGTTGGAACCTTTAGGGGTTTGACATAAAGCAATTTATTGGTTAGCAGGATCTGGAACAATTTTTTATGTGTGTGTATGCATATGCATATATATTTTTTTTTCAGACACATACATGTATATGTTCTGCAAAGGTTCCCGTATTAACAGAGCTCTAAAACTTTTCACTTATCAGTCTGTTAAAGTGTCAAGAAGTGACTTCTCTGTTCAAAAGCTGTGTGCTTTAAGTTGTGGGAAGATGCACACTAGTTCTAAAAAGAAGGAATTTCCTACCTTCCTTTGAGCTCAGATCTCTTTGCAGCTGAGGCTCTGAATTACTAGGAATGCTAGTTTGTACTGCTGAACTAGTTTTGGGCAGACAGTTTGGACTACATATGTCAAAACTTTTAATTGGGAAGCTCAGGGACTATGGCATGCTCATTCTTTAGATTTCTTATTGCTGAGGTATAGCTATTGGGCCTCCATTTGTTCTTATTGAAATAAGCAGAAAACTACCATTACTCTCAGTAAGATCAGGACTGGATCCATTGCAGACAGAGACACATTAAG
>JAVCKT010028737.1:15937-58519 GCA_032273925.1 Rhynchotus rufescens
CATAATGCATATACATGAACCTAACAGAAAGCTATTAACTTATGTATTCAGTCAGCCAAGCTCAGTAAGTGCTTTAGCATCAACAATCTTGCTGCATTTGAAATTAAATATATGTGTCAAGGTTAGCGCTTCCTGGGTTGAGAAACCCAACCAGAAGAATATTAACAGATGTTAGCAGTATGTGTGTGTGGGAGGGGAAGGTAACACCTGAATCTAGTCAGTACCGAGCAGTATTTGGAGCCTGGAGGTAATAATCTAGAGCAACAACCTCTTGATATGCTCAGATGGACTTCCTGACACAGTGAAACACAGTCTCATCCTGGGCACCCAGAAACCTAGGACGGCCTCTCGCAGCCATGCAGAGCTGCCGAAAGAAACGTCTCTGGCTGATACAGCGCTGTGCGTGGCCTCCAGGTCCCTGGGGCACCCCAGGAGCCTGGGCTGGAGTTACTCCTCCCCACTCCTGTCCCTGGGATGACCCTTTGGCTGAAGACCGGAGGGTTGAAAGAATGAGGCCATGCAGACGTTTAAGGAAGCTGATTTTAGTTAACTTACTTTAATTGCTTTAATTTCCAAAGATATACGGTCTTCTAAAAAAACACAAATATTCCTTCACTTTGTGCTTAAAAAATAGATAATTGATGTCAGGGAAATGCCAGATTTAAAAATTATTGGAAAATAGAATCTGCTCAGGTCTGAGATCAGACTTCTAGGCATGAAAGAGAAAGCTCTGTCCAGAAGTGCTGCTATGACTTACCTAGTGGCCAAAATCCATGATGATCCCCCATTGCACACCCTTTGGTGTGTTTGGGAGTGTGCATAGTAATCAGGGAAGCAGTAATAGTTGCAAAAGTTCCAGGAAGAGGGAAATGCTATATGAGAACTGGGAATTGGAAACAAGACTATTGTTTAAGAAAATAAAATAAAATGAAATAGACTAATGAGACAATCTGGGAAACAGCTCAGCCAGTGAATTGGACATCTGTTCCAGGGAGAAATCTTGGGAGCCATGGAAAGGGATGTGGTAAGAGAATAGCTACCAAACCCCAGCTTGATTAGAGCTAGGAGGAAGCTAGGAGAGACTGAGGCACAGGAGGATCATGTCATGTTTAACTGCCTTTCTGGAGTTCTTTGAAGGTACCGCTGCCACTGCGGATAAGGTCAGTTTAGTGGGTAGCAAAATAGTTTGTTTTTCCAGAAGCGTTTGACAGTTTTCCATACAGGAGATGAATGGCTTTTGTATAAAGGCATTAAGGAGAAGATAAAACAGTGACCAGAATGGAAAAATAGCTTAAAAATAGGAGACAAATACTGGCAAATGATGGAAGGAAACATTTCTGACTTGTCCAAAACTGACACCACGCCTATTTACAGTAGACCAAACCCTATTTAGGCAGAAGCTGATGATTATTTGCTGCTGAAATCAGACTTGCAGAAAAGCAGTGGAAATGAGTTGTATCCTGCATTGATCTATGTACCCATTAGTTCAGAAAAGCCTAGAAACAGCAGAGCTGTTCACCTTATTGCATGAGCTGCAATGACAATCTTTTAAGGCAGCATCCTTAGCACTTAAGGTGCTAAGCACCTTAAGCACATCCTTAGCACCTGCTTCCAATGGGAGCATAGCCCTGGGCCCTATGTGGGTGCCCGGGAAGCCCATATGCTATGGTCTCACAGGACCTCTCTGATGTCAACCAAGCCAAAGGGTGGTTAGGAGCAACCACAGAGGCTGCAGGTTCCTAGGAAGCCAGCACGTGCATTTACTGATGGCATCTTCCTGAGTCAATCATTCTAGTCTTAAAAAACATAGACATCAAGAGCTATTTGATTAAGTATCCCCCCACGGCTGGAGTAAGCTGCCCCCCACCAGAACACGAGCCTGCAGTCACACGTGGGGAACCTCCTTGCTTCCATCTCACATCCCACCTGCTCGGCCCAGCTTGAGCACCACAGGTTTATGCTTTTTCTTCTTGCATGGGAGACAGCATGAGCCCAGTTTTTGAGGGGAAACCTGGCCTTTCATTATCACGTGGGTTTGTGGAGGGGCAGGTGCAGCAGCCTTGTGCTGCTGAAACAAGGGGAAGAGGTCTGAGGAGCACACACTTCTTCAGGAACAGTGATGAACACATCCCTATGCTCTCTGAAAACACGCACTCAGAAACCTTGGCAAGGCAAACCTGCCTGCTCCCAATAAGCAACTGGCTTATTTGGACGAAGGGCAGAATATGGGGGGCATCCCTGTAGTGAAGTCCTGGTGTAGACTAATCCTGCGGGTCCTAAGCCTCACCCTGGTGTACCTAGCCTAGGCCACTGCTGATGGGCCATCTCTGTTAGCTGACTATGCTGCTCCAGCTGTCTGCTCCACCACTATTGCTCTCTCCCAAGGGTAAGGAATGATGTGGGGTCCTCAGGAACTGGCTGACAAGTGGTGATGCTGCCCTGGTGCCCAGGGTTAGAGTTAGCGTCCATGGTAGAGGAGACAGCGGTGGGCACAGGCTGAGTTGGGGACCTCATTCCATTCCCTAGCACCAGTGGCCACACCAGCTGCATTCCGTCACTGGCTGGAGACCAAAGGCCCATTAAGAAGCATGAGAAAATGTAAAATCACTCTATGCAATGATAAGTGGGCGGCTGTCTAGGACTGCCAGTTACATGGCGCTGTGTGGGCCAATACACAATAGGGAAGAGTGGGCCAGCTCTTCCCTAATCACTTCCATCAGTAATTTGTGTATGTTTTTGTTCTAGCACGAAGCATCAGCTTTACTAGGGGCTGATGTGCATTGACATTAGAAATTTAAGGAGGGGTTACACCTTGTGATGCAGAAAATCAAAAGAAAATATGACCAAATACATCTGCATTTGAGTCAGCATCAAATTAAAGCTTTTTATCCTAGTCCTGCTGTCACTAGCTGTACACTGAATTAGTCACTGTGCCTTGGAAACTAGTACATAGTATCTTAAGGTGAGATCCCCTGAGTTCTGAATTGGCATATATTTTTAAGGTCAGAGGGGCCATATTAGCTGTTCATAATAAGCACATAGAAATTTCTGCCATTTTTAAAGCCTGACTATAAGCTCTGCAGTGCTGTGCTCCTATTCTCTCAGGCAGAACTGTCTTTCATGTAATCTCATGCTCTTCTGATTTCACAGATATATTTTTGGTCAGATCCGCAGATTCAGGGCTATGATATACTTGCATAGGAGATCCTAAAGGTAGCCAGTTTTCTTCACTAAGCCACTCTGTATTTGTGCTCAAGCTGCATTAATTGTTGGTCAGAGCACATCGGACAATAACTTCCCCGCTGATCGGTAAGAAAAACACCTTTCCCACAAGCTTTCATTATCTGTCTCTCCCAAAGGAAGCAGTATGCAAAGTAAAAATGCTTTCAGATGATTTTGCCTGAATACTCCTTCTATTCCTCTTCAGTTTTGTCTTTAGTATTTGATCCTGCTTTTGGGGGAGAGGGGATAAAGAGGTGGGAGGAAAACAGGAAAAAAATATATAATGTTCAAATGCCTGTGGGAAAAAAACCTCAGCATTTGAGGCATGTTGTTTTAAAATACAACTTCCTACCTGCAATTCTTGTTTTCTCTGTATGTGGCTAGAACTCTTGATGGCACTTGATTCCTCAAGAACTCCTTTAGAAAAGTTACTCAATGAAAGTAAAGCAAGATAAATCATACATATGGTAACAATACTCTCTCCTAGTTGTTTTTGACTTGTTGCAGCTGTTCGCATTATTGTGAATTGCAGGGCCAGGAAAGTGTGCGACTGGAAGTGACTGACCATTTGGGCAGCCCATTACATCCTTGTAAGCAATTAAAGTAACAAATAAGGTTGAATTCACTTTAGAGGTAATCAAGAGAGCTACTTAGATGTAATGGTGGAAAATCTAGCTCATTATTCTCCTTGAGACAGCCATAAAGAAAAGGTCAAGATCAACAAACAAAAAGAAAATAATATCTGGGTTTTCAAAGTCTGCCTGAAGTACAATTTCTCTGCCAGAAAACCGAGCACTAAAGTTTAAGATAACATTCAGAGGGAAACGGATGTGCTTGGGTGGTTTATTTGAAATAATTCCTCGTATCTTTTAGCCTTTACAATGTTCTCTTACTTGGACATTATATGTGATTTCTTCTTATACTGTAGCATAGTTATCCTTATTGATGCATAGACAGTCATCCCATGGGAAATGCTCTTTGTACTCCTGCTTCTAAAGTCATCTTAAAAAGAATGTGCACACCTGAATGTGTACAAGTATATGTACTTAAATACACTATGTTGAATTTCTTAATGATCATACTGAGGCCTTACACAAGTTTTTCTCTTGTTGGCAGATCTCTGCAAGATACAGTGTCATATTCTTACTTCCTTATTGGTGGGACAGCAAGCAAGTTGTGAATGACATTTGCTTAAAGTTACCTCCCATCAATTGCCAGGCTCAGAAACGGGACTCAGGCATCCTGTCGCACCCTCCAGCATCTCTAACCAGCATCTCCCTTGGGCCCCGTTGCCTCTTATACTGTGCGGGAGCTTCAGTGGCATCACATCATGCATATCTTTGACCTATATATTGTAATTACACTACTCAGTACTTCTGTTTTCTATCCCTTTCTTTACTGACACTGTACAAAAGAGAACCATCACCTACTATTTAATGTATACAAATACAGCAGCTGGGAACTAACTGAGTTAGCTGGCCATTCATAGATGGCTGTGATGAATAAGCAAAACAGGAGTAAGAAATGAGAGAGGGAATGGAAAATACCTGTAGAATTAGGACAGTGAGAGAAATATCCTCAGAACAGTACCTTTAGAATGGAAGGAGAACTGGTTAGAGAACTTGGAGCATGAACCATGGAGCCATCAAAGGAAAAGTCTGTGTGAGCCTTCCCCCTAAATAGACTATTTCAAAGAGATACCAGGCTATCATCCACTCTTCTTCTGACAAAGTATTTGCTGAGCAAACATGGCCCAGTAATAAAGGCAGCTTGGAGAAATAGCCAAGGATAGGACTGAACTCCTTCCTTCCCTGATTTCCCTGCAGATTAGTTGTTAAGGAAGGACAGGATTGAGTGCAAAACTCTTGATATACCTCATATTTTAATAAATGGAGTGGAATGTTCGGCATCCAAGGTTATCACCTCCTATATGGCTTGCTGGGATTGCCATCGTATAAAAACTATACCATCTTTAAACATCCCCACCCATCACCCCGTCCTTGCTATCTCAAAAGTCTTTCAGGCTGCAATAAACCACAACCAGGTTTAACTCTGATGGCCAAAGTTAATTAGCACAAGAAGAAGCAGGGACAGAATAACTGCATTAGCAATGGAGGGTCAGCACAGCCCTCGCCAGAGCCCACCAGGTAATGACAGAGCATACACAGTACTGCTACTGTATGGATGTTCAGTCTGATCCTTAGGATTTTCCTCTGCTCTCACTGCAATCACACGCAGAAAAATAAAAAGTAGAATAGGTTTCAAACTTCATGTGTAATCTCCCTGCAGATTTCTCACAGAAGAAAAAGTAAATAATAGAAATGCTTAAATATGAAGTAAAGATTTAGGAAATTTGTGATTTATTGTCTGCCACTGGGTATGAGCAATTGTGGAAGGGGAACTAACATCAATTAATATTGGTCAAGAAGAGAAGAATTAATGCTAATGGGATCCAGCTGCAAAAATATAATTTAGGCAAGGGATTATGAAGAGCTCTATTGGTGCAGGAAGAGGTGGTGCAAAGGAACAAGCAATTAAAGGAGATGTCAGTCTCCCCTTGACTGGTGCCATTCAGGAGCAGGTTCCTCTGTTGGATCTGGGCATGATGAAGTGAACCTTGACCCTGTGGAAGGAGGGTGGCAAAGTAAGTCTATCAACTGGGTGTGCAGATACATTCACAGCATCAGAGAAATCATTGTACAAGCTTCAGACAGAAAAACTGAAATCAGGTGTCTTTGGTACAATAAAACAGTGTCTGCCTTATATCTTTAGCTTTTCTGGATAAAAAATTTACAGTGGCAAAAATTTTATGTTATGATCAAAAATCCAAGCCCTGCATGTTGACACAGAAGCCACTGCTACAAGTGGCAACAAGACTGTCCCTTACACACATTGCTATTACCTAGAGATGGCAGACAGACCCAAAATACTTTGTAAGTTTAGAAATCAGTGAATAAAGACATTCCGATTGGAATATTTTAACGCACTGTTTGGTAGTCACCTGGAGACAGGTAGAGTTTGTTTCAGTGGTTGCTATGTGCAGAGCAATAGAACTGAGGTCTGCTTCAGGGAGCATTTCAGTTTCCACGGGTCAGCATCCTCTGCTTAAGAGAACAAAGGACTTTTGACTTCCAGAAAGGATCTCTCAAGCATGCACTTGCTTGTATGTTTGCTCATGGTAACTTCTTTATCAGATTTATTACTTAACTAGGGACAACTCTGCTTTCTTTGGAGCTACAAAGTGAATATAAAAACAATAAAGTGATGATGTAACACCTAGAACTAGATCATATGGAACAAGCAGCAGTGCTCCTCACACTTACAGCAGAAATGAAAAAGATGGCAAAAATGCGTGATCCTTCCTGGTGTGAGCTACCTCAGGTTAAGAGCTTGGCTTTGGGTAGTTCCTGTCCTCCCTGGACAGAGGAAGCCGGACAAGAACTGTGAAGAAGAGTGAGCTTTTAACAGTGCTGTAAACAAGTAAAGTGTCCTTTTTGAGGAAAAGGCTCTCTAAGGTGCATGATGAAGGGGGCAGGCCCTTTGTGGCAGGCATGATAGCACTCAGCAATCAGCCCTGACCTGCTCCTTGCACCCTCACCAGCCTGCAGCCAAGGAGTGGTTGCCAGATCTGCCTCATTATCTAATTTTGAGAGTAAAATCTGATTATATTTAAAAGCCAATCAGTAAAATTGAAAATGTTCCGATCTTCCACATCCTGCTCCGCAAACACTCAGCTCTGCTTGTTATATGGAACTGACAGCACCGCTGCAGCTTGTTCTGTCCATTGTCCTCAGGTTGAGAGCAGGTTGAGGACATCACCCAGAGCTTGACTGGGTGCTGCTGCAGCAAGATCAGATTTACGGATAAATTTTGCCCGCAGTACTTGTAATGTATCATGTCTAATCCCCCGAAAGTCCTTTGGCCATGCTCTAAAGCTGCTGAAGTCAATGGTAAGATTCCCATGAATTGCAATGGGACCAGGATGTGGCCTCGTGAAAGCAAACAGAAATATCGAGACAATGAGCTCTGTAGTTTTGCAGAATAATCTCACTGTTGGCTGGCATAAAACAATGTTTACAGAAAGAGGCAAGCCAATTTTACATAACTGTCTTGTGATGCAGCCTTTTCTCTGTTTCTTGTTTTACAAAAGCATACAAAAGCAGTAAAGTTGGCATTAGCACCACTGGTAATATTTAATAAACCAACAGACTGAGAGCATCTTTCCAAATAAACAACTGTGTTTACTAGCAAAAGATACGAGCAAAAGTACTCTGTAATGAAGACTTCTTATGTCTTTATTTGGTGTTTATTATATCCTCTCTTCTGCAAAACAAATAAAACTGAAGATTATTAGAATCACAGTCACACTTTTTTTTTTATTTTGAACATGCCTACAATAAATACTACAGCACAGGGATAAGGCGGGAAGAGAAATTGAGTAGATCTTTCCAAACTTGCAAAGCAAACAGCACAAACGAAAACACACAGTTTCCCGGGGAGTGATCCAAAGAGGGACTTAGATGTCACCGTCCTCAGTACTGCAATGCTTAAGCTTAAATGTATAGCCTTGGGCTGTAACCTCCAGCCCTGAATTATGCACTTGATACGGAAAGAAGCAGGGCTCAGACTCAATCCCTCCTAGTCAATATACTGACCAGGGAGATGGCAAAATTACCCAAGGGAAAGTGCTGAAAAGAATAAGGTTTTAAATTCCTCCTCCTAGCCTAGATAGATCAGAATGTCTTTCCCAAGGATGTACAGTCCCAAGTCCTCTCTGTTAGGGTTAGATGACTAATTTATTCCATTGAAAAATATAGTGAAGGTCTTTGCTCTTTCAGCTGGAGTAAGTGAAGGAGGAACCCCAGAAATGCACCTGGTAAGGAGAAGATACACCACCAGTTTGAGCTCTGGACCCAGTGATTTGGTGGGCACATCTCCTGGGAGTACTGTGACCATCCAGAGCCACTGCCTTCATAGGAAATGCCGTGCTGGTTGAGGCTGACACAGATCCCCACTTGGTTTTCACAGCAGGTTGCTTCATTAACATGGAAAATGGCCCGCCCTTAAATACTGGGTTGTATCCTCCTGAAACAGATGTGTGACATGAAAAAGTTAACCTTGGGGATCTCGCACATCTGTACCTGAAACCTCCTTCCGAGGGAGGAAAAAAATATGAGTGTAGATCAGGTTGTAAAGAAATAAGATTTGTTGCAATATATGAGGCTGAATTTTGAGGTGACCTGTAATAACAAGTATCCCTATAGGTGTTGTTTAGTGAGTTCATTTAATTCATCACTGAGCACTATGAATGATTGGTATCATAGCATATTGGCCCCTGATTGTCTCAATTTAGGTACCAAGAAGTGGAGCTTCCAGTACTACTACTACTGGACACTCTAAATATATATGACCAAATGTTTAAAAATTCTTTCCTTATAAAAAGAAGTGTATCAGCCTTACACTTCTGGAAAAACAATTGAGGTAATATGAGAAAAATAGTCTGAACAATATTTTGACATCATTGAAGGATTAAGGTATATAAGTCTTTTCTGGGCATTTAACAATCAGCTCAGATAAGCAGCCTGAAGCAAAATAATTCACCTAGTTATTATTCTATGGGAAATACCCTGAGGCAATATGTATTGGTTTGTTAATTAGCAATAGAAATGCAAAATCAGAAGGCTTTTTTTTTTGAAAAAAAAACTTTTGACTAAGAAAATGCTGCTCAAAAACACGAGCTTTTCCTCTTGATGCAAGAAAACTAAAGACCTCCATATTTTGTTCGTACTCTCAAAAAGAAACAAATGTATGAAGAGCTGCCAAGACTGAATGTCAGTCTTGTTGGCCTACTGCATTATTCCTAAAGGCAACTATGTGAAAATTTGCAAGACCTGGATTAATCCCTGGTGTTATTCAGCTCATTCTTGTGGAGATACCACTGAGATAAGTTTGTCTCCATAGCGATAAATAAACTAAGGCATTAGACAGAATGACCTGCTAAGAGCAGAGATCTGTGTACCACTCCTGGGAGAAACAAGCAGATACCAAATGCAGTAATCAGCTTCTGTGCCACAGAATTCAGTAGTGCTCATTATTCCTTCCACATGAAAATGCAAGTCCTTCACCTCAGCTGGAAGATACCTGTGGTTCCTGATGAAGATATGACGTGGTTCTCATGGCTGGAGCCCTGGGCTCTGGCTCAGCAGCCCTTGGGCACTTCCCAGCTTTAATGCTAAATGGGTAGGGACCTCAAGTGCCACAGTTTCCCACCTTCTTTGCTCACTTGCAGAACAAGAATAAGGACATGGACTGACTGACCATGGAAGGGTAGGAAAGAGTATAAGAACAGGCAAATGTGTGGTGATGCTTTATCACCACTTTTTCCAGCGGCTTTTTGATTCAGTGCCCTGAAGTAAGAGCTGTCTTTGCATTTAATAATAATCAATGGATTTTTTTTTTCATTTGCAAAGTTCTTTGATGCCTAAAAGAAGATAAATTCTTCATTCAACCACATCACTTTCAGGGTCTTGTCCTTCCATAGACTACCACGGTGTAGGTTCCAAGCTACATTTGGAAGATGCCAGTTTTGTACCTTCTCTGAGCTCTAAGGAGAGTTAAGCTCTTGGCTCCACACATGTAAGTGTACTTGACTGCTAAACATTTTGACTGTGCCCTAACAACTGTTGTCTGTCACAGTAAAGATGATGAACCACCTGTATCCAGATGTCATTGCAACATCGAATCAATACCTTTTTGCAGCCTCTCCAAAGTTTGGGTAATTTAACTGGAGAGGAGGAAAATAATTCAATGAATTTATGCTGTGCAGACATACACTGGCAAATGCTTCCAGCTTTGAAGTCAGTCATCAGCAGCATGTCTACCCTAGATCCCTGGAACAGCACAAGTAAATTGGTTTATGCATATCTAATTCACCTGACATGCAGCATGCAGATACTGTGACATTTGTGCCCAGGAAAGACATCAAACCTTTCTGACATGTCTTTGCTGTGTTCTGAATTGGGATAAGCAAGAAAATGTCACAGCTAAAGGTAGGGCTGTTTTGCAGTTGTAAGCATTTACTCCTTATAGTACCTTTTTTGTTGGGTATCCAGGTAGTCAATTTGGTCTGCTGCTCAGACCAAAGTCCCTCGCAGAGGGAGTGGGAGTCCCTCGCAGAAATTTGCAGGCAGAGAAGGCAGAAGGAGCAGGAATGTTTATCTGAAGGAAACCCAGATCTTGCTGATCAATAAGCTAATGTTAATTGTGATGGTCTTCAACAACATTTGATGCATGTGTTTATCTGATTGCCATCTTAAAAAAAAAACAGTGGAAGTGGCAGAAGTGTGTGGGAAAGAAAACAGTATTGATTTGAGACATTTGGTATTACAGCCAAGTCTGCACTTGATTAATTTCATTAGTGTTCTGGGAGTCTGAGTAAAACTGGAATTCATTGGAAAAATTGTATGTAGGGGTGAAATTGAGAGCAAAAGAAATATAGACTGGATTTCAGGAGATATTATTTAAATGTAAGGAAAATTTTTAGACTAAGAAAGATAAAAAGGACTAAAGATCCCCTTGTTTCCAATTTTTAAGTGTGAGACAAGGCGAACTATTAGGGATGATACTTCTTCCACTTTCTCTGCTAACATCTGTAACCACCTCAGGATCAAATCTAAGGAAGCAGTGAGTGGTGAATGTGTAACAAAGAAGTAGACAGACAGACAGAGAAGTAGATGAATGGAGACACATGAATGGACAGACTAGAACTTCCCTGGGTGAAGACTATATTCCCTGAATACAGATGGACAGACCTGTATTGCCTTGTATGGGTTACTTAAGCTCCATTATCTGTGGTACTAGCATAGAAGAGATCCAGATCAAGGAGCTGTCCTGGGGCAGCTTTATCCAAAATATTGGCTGAAGAGTGTATTAAACAATCATCTTCTACAACCATCAAGTCTGAAAACAAAGGCAGACCTTAACATAGGGGACAAGTGCTGGCTCTAGATGCTTGTGCCACTCAGGCAATTAACTGACAAATATAGACCAGATCTCCGCATCTCAAAGCTCATTTGCATTGCTCCTGAGACCGTCTGTTGGAGAAGGATGCAATTAGGCTGAAGCTGCCAAGACTTATGTGTGGGGAAAAGAAAAGAAAAGGAGAGGAGAGGAGACGAGAGGAGACAAGAGGAAATGAGAGGAGGGGAGAAGGATGAAGAGGAGACTTCAGTGGTGCTGTCTGTGTACATGATGGCCTAGAGATGTGGCCCACCCTCACTCAAACGTGTTCCTCCTCCAGGTAGAAGGGCTGTTGCTCCAGGATCATGCACAAGCTTAGCATCACTCTTCATCTGTTGACTTTTCTTTTTTCACTCAGGGATCCACTTACTCAATCCTGTATTATAGCCTGTGCTAATTTGTCCGGTGCAAATGTCAAGTTTGTCATTTCCTAGATTCCTCTCCCTTCCTAAATCCCTGTTCAGTTTACATGTGGTTACAGTCACGTTTGCCTCCCTTCAGATTCCAGTCACTGGATATTAATTACCAGCTATTTTCTTGACTACAGCCTATGCATCAAATTACTTCCAATAATAATTACATGTAGAATTTCAGATTTCTGCATTATACCACTGTTAAGATTATTCAGAACAAAAAAAAAAAAAAAGAAGCTTACACAGGTGCTAAATTTCCTGAAGGACTCAGCTTTACCCAGGAGCATGAATTTATTACACATTCAAAAGGTAAGCATGTATATGGATTATTTACCTAGCCACACAAGTTGTTAGGCATTGGGTTTACATATAGCAACACTTGCTGGCACAGATGCTGCAGAGCATGAGCTAAAGCATTCATTTACTGAAAAATCCATCCTGCTGTATTTCATTGTTACATGCCTAGTAGCTTACCTAGAATTTATTTTGTATTTTCTTCCTATTTATATCTCTTTCCTACTTTTCTTCGAAGATCTGTGTTTGGAATTGTTATGCAGATCACATGTTTAAGTCTTGGAAATAAAACTGCCTAGGCCCCACTGACATCTTTGGAATATTTGCCACCCATTTAAACATGGTGCCAATTCATCCAGGTCTCTTCTTGTTTCCCTTCTAGCTTTAAAAATATAAAAATATTTTTCCTTGAAAATATGCTCCACAGATAAATGCTGTCAGGCCCAAGCTCCTTGCAGGGGAGCAGTGAGGGAGAAGTGAAACAAAGGAAAGAGATGAGCTTTGCAAAAGAAAGTAACCAAGTATCAACAAGCATGCCTTAAACTTGAGCTTCTAATATTAAAGAAGCCAATGCAGCCTGTTTAAGGAGACTAATCTGGAAGCTATTAATGTTGCATTTAGGAACTTGGCCATGAAACTACACTTGGAACAAAATGAACATTAGTCTGCAGTGACCAGAAACTAATATGATGGATAAGGCCTTTTACAAGGCAGAGGGACATCTCTGGAGGTTTAGACTGCCCCATGCCCACCTATGACAGAGTTTTAATTGCATCAGGAGACTTTGCAAATCATTTCCGAGCTAGGATGATAAAAGTTGAAAGGGCCTGTGCAAGCGTCAGAGCTATGTCTAAGTATCAGAGACAAAAGAAACTTTGAAACAGTATTAGGTCTTAGTACAAAACTTCAAAATAGAAAACTTATGGATGAAGGTAAATTGAAGAGACTGATCAGCGAGCCTGAACCAGTATCACTGAAATTTTAATACTTACAGATTGAATCTGGATATACCCTTGGGGGAAGATGCAATTCCGATCAAGACAGGATTGTGAAGATTGCAGGATTTGCAGCTATAAATAGATCTCAATATTGTTTGTATGGAAAGGTTCCACAAACATAAAATCCTGAGAAGCATAGTAGAAAAACTAAAGAACTTGTGAAATACAGGTAATAGTATTACAATGCAGGGACTTAACAGCTAAATGTAGCCTTTGCATTCCATATATCTTTTCTGACATTAATTTTTTTTTCATGCATGACCATTACAGCAAGCCTTTGCTAGGTATTTTATCTGTTTTTTGCAAATCAGCCAGAATGTACACATAATTTCCGGAGATCTGTAACAACATAATTCAGCATTCACTTAGGCATATTTCTTAGTGAAGACAACACCTCTTTGTGTTGAAGAAACCCAGCCATTCGTAGTTAATGATGTTCTTTTTCTTCCCACATTAAGAATGAAAAGGATCATTTTAAAAAAACATGGAAAAGGTACGGTTTTTTTACTTAAGTTTACAAGCTTTAGTAAATTGTTAGGATTACCTTTAGATGGAGTTGCCTTACATGCTAGCCTCAACTAGAATATAAAGCATTTGAGAGAAGGAGGAGGAAAAAAAGAACACAGAATTGTGCCTTTCATGTAAGCTGAAGTATATATCATTTACTAAAAATGAATATGAAGGAATCAGGGCTGAGTGCCCAGGTTCTGGCGAGCTTTAGGAGGAATCAAGTATCTACTTGAGTTCCCCATCTAAGACTGATCATTAAAAACAAAGACTTGAGCTTCCTGAAACTGAAGATTTCCATGTCTGCTTTATACAGGTCTTAGACAAGCAAATGAAGAAGAATATATAGGTTTTTGTGAAATGACTTTGGAATTCCAAATGCAAGTGAGTTTATTTTTATTAGCCATTCTTCACATAAGCAGTTTGCCTCTCAGGCACCTCACCTCAGATGTTCCTGGCATGCCTGGCTCAGACTGTTTGCCTTGGTATTATTCATGAAATCCATTTCATAAGAGTACAAGTACATTCCTTGGGGAATTATCACACTTCTGGAGTCTTGGACAGAGTGCTCTGAAATGTTACCTGAGGCATCCTATAGCTGACCAGCAGCAGATTGTCACAGGTCATATTGTCTGCAGAGAAGTTGCATCCACTCTGTAACATTTGAAGCAAGTTTGTCATAGGTAAAACTCTACAGCTATCAATTAAGTTGCTCCAAGTCAAAGCTTTGTCCTTTATTTCCATGAACATGGACAGTCAATATTAATTTCTCACAACTCGCTTAGTTTTAAACCTTCTTTCCACATGAGTTCACAGTGAATGAAACAGTGACTGCTGTAGCCTCCTCAGAGAAGAGCTCGGTTTTGTGTACTGCTGAAGAGGCAACATAAATCTTATGTTGACAGTGTGAACGCTTAGCATCCTCAAAAAAAACAGTTTGAAAAATCCCATTAAAAAAAAAGAAAATAGGAAAAAAAGGAACATTTTTGCAAGGTGCATGACCTTATTTGGGCCTATTTTGACTTAAATGGACAGCTAAAGGAAGGACATGGCTACTGGTAGAGAGCACATATCTGCTGACAGCATCCTGTGCAAAAGTCCCTGTCTCCTGAAGAGCTCGTTGAGCTCTTGAGCTCTTCAGGATAAACATTTCTAATCTAATGCTCTCAGGCATAGACATTTAATTAGTTTAAGTGCAGAAAGATGTGGGAGTTTCAGAAGGTTCAGAGTTCACTTGCTTTCTTCCTCCTTGTATTTCCCTTGCATGCATCCATCTTTCCAAGGCTCCAGCCGGGATTACAGCATGCCAAACAGCATGTGCATACACACAGAGAGGGGGTCATGCTCAGGAACTTCTGATTATCTAGACGGCTGTTTCATTTACAGACAACACTCGAGCATCATCCAGGAAAATGAATTAACTAGAACATAATTAACTACACGTCAGCAGAGCAACTTGAATTAGTCTGTTGATGAAATTAACAGACGCTCATATATAGTAGGGGTTCAAAAGAGTCTATAGAAATAGAATAAAGGGGTATAACTAGCAAGTCACATTTCTAATTAGAGAAGGAAGTATGAATGAAACACAAGTTTCCCCCATATCTTGTTCACCTTTCACATGCCCTCTCACAGAGGGATTTCTACATGCGGGAACATTGCAGCCACATCTAGAACATGTTTAATCCTAAAGCTAAGCCATTTTGGCAAGTCAGCTCGAGCGGCCTGGGGAGGCCCGTAGCGGCGGCGCTCGGTCCTGACCCCAAGCAATGCCGTGTGAGCGAGGGGATGGGGCATGCGGAAAAGCCCGCGAGCTCGGCAAGGCCTGTGCGCTCGGCAAGGCCTGCGTGCTGGGAGCGCTGCCGAGACCCGGCCTCGAGGCGCAGCTTCAGGTAGCAAGTTCACAAATAAAGATGTTTTCACACAGGTAGCTGTAAGCCTCCTTATCCTGCTTCCATGCTAGCAGTCAGCTGAAGCTCTATACAGTAAAACGTCCTCTGGAAAAAGCCCAGGAGCTGGGCACGGCCACAGGAGCCCTTGTCTCTCCCAAGCCTCCCACCTGTATGAAGTGCAGAGCTGCACCCCAAAGCCTTATCACTCCTCCCCCTCATTTTTGTGCTCGCCCCAAGCCCTCCCAGCCTGTGCAGCTCTCTGGTTTCCTAGCTATGTGTGAAGGTGTGGGTGAATTTAAGTTCCCTTCCTTGCCTTCATGCATAAAATCATGTCTGCTGTTACTGTTGAAAAAAAAAAAAATAAAGCAAACTTTCCAAACAGAATAGAAAACAGAACTCATTCTTTTTTTTTCTGACAAATATTGCCACAGTTTCAGGTTTAAGTCAGACCCAAATGGCCATGCTTATTATCCTCCTGTGGGCAATGAGGAAGCAGTTTTTCAAGCTGGAGATGTAAACTGGAATGATTCATTGGGCTTTATGTGCCTCATGTGCTTTTTCTAGCCAATTTGGGTAAATACGGTATCGGAAATCAGGTTCTGTATGAACTATTGCTAACAATCACAGCTAAAAGTCCCATCACTTTTTGCTTCATTTAATATTCTCTGTAATTATACTAGTCATAAAGAAAGTCATTCAGTATTAATGTGGATGTCACGTGCTCTTCCACAAAAACCTTGGCAATAATTAATGCTCCATTAACACCTTAAGTGTTTCATCATTATTTATTCATTTAGCATTAAATTTGATGAAGCTGCTTTGAGATAGAAGATAGTGAAGAGAAATAAAATATTATTTTCTCTGTATGGCCACAATGTCCCTACAAGAACCACAGGACATCAGCCTAGTGGCAACTGACAGTGAGTCTGGAGCCTTTGCTACATTCTCTTTCTTGTTTGCTGCTGCACTAAAAATAGCTGTAGCTGAGACAAGGAGACATTTAAAATGCTTCAAGAAAACACCAGAGAAAAATCCGGAGATGAAGTCAGGCAAACATTTTAGCAAAGAGGCCTAAGACACAGGAAAAATTCATTCTGTTCCAGTCTCTATCATATTTCCAGATGTCCCTGAACAAGCAACACCGAGTAAGTCTTCACTCTATCTGAAGGTCAGGCTCTTGGTTTAAAACATGGCACACCATACCCTTCATTTTATTGTTTTTTTTTTTATGGCCAGAACCTCAACATGAAATATTGTTCAACCAAATACAGTTTTGTTCAACCAAAACACAGTTTTTCTAGATTTGTGTTTCACTTCCAAAATTTTTTATCTGAAATCAGCTGAATTTTCATTGTGCTTTATTTTTCATTTTGGCTTCTGGAAAAAAATCAGTCACAGCTCAGGCCCAAACTTCAGTGATTCCTTTTAAATAAGAATCTCTGAGTATCCTCAGGACCCCAATGAATTAGTTCTGTAAGGGAGGGAGGCGTGATCTGCCTTATGTCATAGGAAATTAAATCTGTGGCTGCTAGCAGGCAAGTTCCCACGGGGAATCTGCGATACGACAAGGAGGACAATGAGAGTCTCCCAGATCTCCCCAATGTATTTCACCCATGGGCTTATCGCTCCTGCCTTACCAGAAGGGAGAGGCACTTCGAACCTCATGTTGGTTTTCAATCTTTGGCATTGCATTCGGAGCAGCATCTCTGCATTTTCTTACCACTATGTTAACTCTGATTGATTTTCCAGCTATTACTGCCTTCCACAACCCTGCAAACCAGAGACATCAAGGCAAAAGGTAACCAATCTATGGCTGAGTTTAGTAAGCCTGGAGTGCCTCAGGTCTTTACTAAATGCAGCCTTCTAATATTTCTTTCTTCCAAAAACACTAGGAAGCTCTTCTTGTTGCATGATCCCCAGTCCCCAATTAAGCCAGCCTACAGATACTACTGATTTCTAAAACTGAGTCAGTCAGAAGAAATGTGGTCTTTGTATTGTGATTTACCATCAAAGAATAGAAAATCTGCTAGTGCCTGAAGGGGCAGTTAAACTTTCATTTGACCCTCTTTCCTATCCCATACCTATATGTGTGCATGCATACAGACCACCTGCATAGTTTTGTCTTGTTACTCATTGCAAAACCTCAGTTATATTAGTCAATGCCATATGTTCTCTGCACAGACTGAAATGTTATATATTTTTCAGTTTTCTTTCCTTTTACAGTTTTCTCTCCTTGAAGGAGAGCTTCATGTGCTATTTCCTCTTGTCCTGCATTTACCTTTCCTTCCCCTAGTTGCCCTCAATTACAGTGTCTCAAGTGAAATACTTTGAATAAAACTGGTGCTCCTTACACAGACACAGAGATAGATTATCCTGAACTTGGCTGCAAGGGTACTTCTCAAAGGGACTGTCTGCTCACTTCGCACAATGCTCCACTGAAACTAGTATCATTAACACTCATCTTGTCCTGAAGCTCCCTGACCATGGCATGTGATGCCTGTGACTTAGCAGGAGGCTGCGTGGTGGATAGGCCAGGCAATACATTCAGCTTTGTATCACAGGGACCTTCTCTCTACATACTGCTTTCCCTCTTATCCTAGATATTGCCCTGATGTGGCTAGTACAAAACCAGCGAGTGCTGTAAGGTGCATACAGATTGCAAATAAAAAGTTAATGATCCCATCCTCCAGTGCTCCATGGAGAGAAAAAGGCCATTAGCTTCATTAAAGCAAGGAAAAATGCTCTTTTGTGCTCTCCCATTTTCCTTTTTACTGCAGAATGTGTTCACGAGTGCACACACATCTGTACCTTGGAAAGCTCTGTCTGAATTATAGCTTTTCATTACACAGAAGAGGGCTTCAGTGTTTACTTTCTTTGAAAAGCTTTTGCTGCCTTTCTTCCACCAAAGGCCACTTGCTAATTCACCCTGAAACTACAGTCATGTGTAACCAGAGATAACAGTCCAAGGAACCTGTCTCTGAACTCCTTAAGTCCTGGGATCTTCCTCGAGATGTCTCCTCTGGTTATTCCCTGGAGTCATAAAATAACTTGTACAATTTTCTAATCACAGTCAATGACTCCCTACCCTCCATTTCTGCTGATGGGCAGTAATAGTCATATATTACATAAGCTGTATAAGCTATGTAAGTCCCTATTTTGTCCTTATCATCACTGTACAAATTTCTGCAGAGGCTAGTGCTTTCATCTGTACCTTCCTTCTTTCCTTGTAGGCCTCAATCCTATCTTCACTTGGGAGTACTAGGTTACGAGGCCTACACACAAGGTGCTTAGTGTGATGAGACACATGATCTTCTTTATCAATTAAGTGTTTGAAATTTGCAGGCTGGATTTTCCCTTCTTGCTCTTACTTGCAGTAAAATCAAAAATATTCCACTAAATTGTGTGAGTTTGGTTTCCACTAACTCCATGGGTTTGTTCCCAGTTTTGCTGGTGCAATAGAGATCAAAAGCAGGCCGGGCTGGCTGGTGACTGTTGACACGAATGCTCCTGGTCTGGGTCATGGTAGGGTCAAGATAGGCTTTATATTTCTGCTTTGATGTTAAGCATTGAGGTTACACAAGTTAACAAGATTTGGGTCTGGATCTGAATGTGAGCTTTCTACCACAAAGTCAGGATCAAGATGTAGGTGAGATCCTACCATTATAGATGAGTTGCAAAGAGATCACGAAATGCCCAAGAACTAGACACAAATCAACTAGGAAAATGAAGCAGACCTTCAACTGAAGGAGTTCTGTATTTAAATCCGTGGTCTTTGTGCTATGTAAGGCTACTGACCACCTTACTGGTTTCAATTATACTTGTATGTCATTGACATAAGGTGTGCAATTGCTTTTTTTCCCATTAAATTTATTTCTTTTTTTAGAAAGAAGCAGTAAATACAGATGTTCTAACAGTCTGTTCCTCTTGCTTATAGCCTTTGTTAAAGACTGCTGCAAGCTCTCTACCTGTTCCTGACCCAGCAAGTGTTAGAGCACATCCTTGATAGAATTTTCACTTGAGGAACCCCACTCTACTCGTGTTTTGACCAAGAAAAGAATTCCCTAAGAGATACTGTATCTATTGTCAAGCAAGGAATAAATATAATCATACCATAGAGGCTATTTCCTCTACCCTTTCCCCAAGGAATTAGTCCACCTGTAAAAGTCAATGCATAAAGGCTATGCATTTCCCAAAAAGCTTCCCACCTGTGAAAAATAGCTGCCAATTAAGACACACAGATGCAACAGGCAAGGAGTCACAAGGTGAAAGACAAAAGGATTTGGGCATCTGTTGCTGATCTCAAAGAGAGGAAGGAAACATGCCTAAACCATTGATACAGGTGTTCTGTATCTGAGATCCTAAACCAAATAGATACTAAAAAATAACTCACGGAAATAAAAACTGATACTCAAAGCACTTTCACTGGCTACATTACTCTAATAGTGTATTACTGTTCCTTGATCCAGTGGATGCAATGCCTCAAAAATAGTGTTCAAACACTTAGCAGCATAGATGAAGGCTCTTTTCTGAAAGTACTCTATAACAAAGTTGCTGAAAACACACTTTGGACTATTTTTTTTCTATGATTAATTAGATTCATTTTAGAATATTTACAATGAGAATGCCCCAAATGAGCTTTAAAGGTAGACACATTTCTAAATATAGGCACATTCCTCGTGTCAAACAGAAAAAAATTGAGCTGCGAGCTCTGTCTGGTGCACAGCATCTCTTTCTAGGGAACTGCCAAGCACAGTGTTGTGCTTGCTAATGTTATAACCAGACAAGCTTGCTTAACTATTCAATCAAATATGTGTCTTCTCTCAGCCTTGATGATAACTACAGTGCAAACAGAAGGAGTAGTCAAATCCAGAGGGATTTCCATGCATACTGATTTAAGCAGAGGAGGCTTGTTACCCTATTCATTGAAAAGAGTCAGTGGAAGACAACGTAAGGATGAATCAGAGCAAGTTAAGGTAAAAGGTGCTAATTACAAGTAGGTGTCTAATAACGAAGGCCTTGTGTGCCGTAATGGGTCAAAAGAGCTTGGGAAACTATGACATACTCTCCAGAAGAAAAAAAGGATGGACAGAAGCAAAGAAAAAGTATTGGGTAAGTTTAAGAAAATAAGACTGGGCTTTATAGGTACTGTGGAAACCAATATACAAGAAGAAACAGATGTAATAAAAAGTGAAGGAGAAAAATTGATGAGAATAAAAAACAAAGGGAAATAATGAGTTGTTTTGTTAAAGGGTCAGGAAGCAAAATCACAGAGACTTTATAAAATCTTTATGGAATCTACCTCAGAGATGCCAAAACCCTCTCTTTTGAACATGTCCCAGAGGTTACATTAATTTTATTTCTAATTCTGGCCTATTAGAGTCCTACTAGGAAACCTTGGCTCTGTTAAGAATTAGGCTAATGCTTAACCTTACAGAGGCAAGTAGAGTCAGACTAGTTATAGAAGGGGACTCCAGTATGTGACAACACTTGTCTTTACTACAAAAACCATAGTTCGGTTATTCCTCTTAATGATATTCTAACTCCATGCATAATAAATCCTCACTTGCACGGGAAGGCATTGAAGGCCATGAGCAGGTGAGAATGCCAGGTTAGCCACTTTGCAACTCATATGGAAAATAGCTAATGGAAACACTAGTGAATTGCATAGAAATAAAAATCACAAACACCCTCGTAGGGTTGAGCTTCAACTGTACCTCTCTCATACCTTCTCGGATGACTGTTCAAGGGACTTACAAAAATATGCTGCTTACAAGTACCCCTCGAACAACCAGCTCTGTTAGCACCTGTGGGCTTGTCTGGTACAGTCTCCCCATAGAGGTACATGAGAATGGGTGGTCTCATACGTAGCTTTTCTTGTGCCTGCCTTGCATGTGGCTTTTATATTTATTTGTAATGTCCTTTACATATTTATTCAAAAGCCTAATGACATTTAAATGAAAGGTTCATACTGATTGAAAGCAGGTAGGGGAATAGCTGGGAAAATTCAATGCATCATACTTAATCAGATCCAGACAACATGCATCTCAGGGTTTGCAGTGAACAGAGCTAATGAATATAGTGGAACTCTGGTAATTAGATTTGAACAGGCATGGCAAAGTGAGGGAAGCAACCAAGAAGGAGGGAAATACAAATGGTCTAGATCTTAAAAGAAGGAAGAAACAAAGGGGAAAAAAAGAGTCGTCTTATAAAAACACATATCAGTGGGGGGTATCCCATAGAGGGAACATCTGCAGAACATTTCTCCAGCTTTCCCTTTCACACTCTTCCTAGTCTCTTCTCACACCCTGCTTCCAGAGTTGTGCTCTTTTTGTTGTTGTTATTTCTCTTCTTTCCATCCAATCCCTCTCCTCTCCCTTCTCCTATATCCCCTGTTTCTTTTCTTTCTGTGATCTTTCTCTAAAGTCTTCTAGGATCTAGAGCCTTTCCTGGGCATTTCTTGGTTTCCCTTTTGGAGCTAATACAGCCCCTCCAGCCTGCCAGAACAGTTGGAGAAGCGAAGGCAGCTTCACATTTCGTTCTCAAAGCTGCTAAGAAAAACCCTTATTTCTGGATAGGTACTCAAAGACATGCACTTCTGTAAGCATGTGAGCAGTCCTGCTAAAATCTCTGGAATAACTGGGGTGCTCAAAACCTCAGATATGAGCAGCCCAAATGCTGTTCTGCGTGATTGTTCAGAACAGAAACTTAAGTATCAATTCTTTTTCATTTATAAAATGACTTTATTGGGGAGAGTCAGCCCCAGCCACTTCTACTGTATCCAAACCCACCTCCTATTAGGGTGCAAATTTGGATTCCCCTCCTGCCCACTGCAGCAACTTCACCAACGCAGGCAGCCTCAACCACCTCCACCACCCTGCCCATGCAGCATCTGGTGCTCCCAGCCCCAGCCATCGCGAGACCTGGATGTGTAAAGGGCTTTTTTTTTGGTGTCCGCTTGGACCCAACAATAGGCTCCTTCAGGACTTTGGACATGCCGGAGTTGGGAGCCAGTGTGGGACTGTGTGACCAGAAGGACCCCATCCCGCCTTGTCCTTCGCACCCACGCAGCAGGGTGAGGCAGGAACAAATGAGTTACAGTCTAGAGGGAAATCCAGTGGGGTCGCCGGTTTGACAAACTGCACATCGGGACTTATGGGACCTTTCTGAGCTGGTCTTTGGACAAATTCTTAACATTTCATTAGAATAAAAGCAGAAGCCCCACAAGGACAAAATTCTGCCCTTAGCTACATCCAGGCAACCCCAGTGACTTTGCAGGGTCCTGTTTGTGAAGGAATTGAAGGAAGAGAATTGATCTTTTTTGTTTTTTTGAATAATGAATTCTTTTCAATTGAGCTGAGAATCAGTGTCACTACTTGAATTGGACACTTTTATGCTGACTACAAGATCTTTTAATGTCTTACAAATAGAGAGCTATATAGAGTGTTAACAGAGTTGTATGTTAGAGAACAATTCCACTTGAGAAGCAGAAAGTGAGTTTAGATGGTGGTAAAATAAAGTACTTTTTTTTTTCCTCTCTTGATATCTTTGTTGGAAAGTGGAAGACTCTCTTGGGATCTGTTGTTTGAATTATTACTCAAATGACTTTCTGTCAGGATACTGACTCTCTACAGAGATCACAGAATCAAATGGTTGAGGTTGGAAGGGACCTCTAGAGGTCATCTGGTCCAACCCCCCTGCTCCAGCAGGGACACCCAGAGCAGATGGCACAGGGTCACATCCAGGCGAGTTTTGGAAATGAGGCTAACACTGAAAAAACAAATTTCCTTTGGGACCTTTAACTCAATCCCTCCTTTTCCTCCAACCCCGAAAATCCTTTAAAATGATTTTTAGCAGCTCTAGCGACTCACAGAACAGAAAGGCAGAAGCTGTTCACACAGATTCTGAGTAAGTGCACAGTATCTCCTGGCTGAGCAGGGCATTACTGATGGGTCAAAATGATTTGCTGGATCAGAAGCATTTCTCTCCATTTGAGATGGTGATTGCAGAGGTTCCATTTGCATACTGCACAGGGCAGCTCAGTTAGGTGGTTTTGAGGCAATCACATCTTAAAAGGCAATTTGAAAAAAAAATGCATATAGCTTCAAAAGTCATTCACAGAGGATGGGGTTAGTGGCATCTGTTTCTCATAACCTTTGAAACATTACATATGTTTGAGAATGGTACTGTTTCTTTAGAAGTAAACCATATAATCTCTGGATTTTTTAAATTAAACACAGTGCATTTAATTTAGGATACTGTTATTCTAAAAAGACAATACTAACCTTTTTTGACCTTCTCTGTGGTGTAAGTTATTGTTGGCAAAGTCATTTTGGTCTCTTTGTCTGATACAAGACTGTATTTCATGAATTGCCTTATAGTTTTTGAGTGGTGGCTGGACTCTTGTGTTCTAGATAAGGTCAGGAAAACAATTTATCCAAGGCATTTGGAAAAGAAAGGAAAAATTGCCCACTTTAAGCAGGAATAATCACAGGTGTGAACTTGGCCCTTGAAGTGAACTCAAAAAGCTTCTTGGATTCATTAAAAACTACAAAAACAAAGCAGAAAAACTCAATAACAATAAGAAAGAAATGTATGGTAATATCCCAGTGGTTCCCACTGACAGTACTTGTTCCGTTCTGAGGCGTCAAATGCTTTCTGCTGCACATAAGGAGGAGTCTGCCTGCTGTCAAGGTTAATTCATTTAATTACTTTGTAAATAAATTCTGATATATAACACAAAATCAGTTTTGAGCAACAGAAAACACTGTCAGAGCAAATAATGCAGTAAACGTTACCAGTTCTCCATTCTTTCTTCCCTAGCCTGCCTCGGATATTTGTCATAAAAAAAGGATTATATCATAATAGGATATAATGTGTTCTAAACTATCAAAAATTAAATTAGTAAGAAGACTTACTGATTAAATCCTGGCCCCACAGAAATCCATATGGCTGACTTGAACAGAAGCAAGAGTTCACTGTCCAGTGGCTTTAAAGAAAATATACCATAAGTACTACAGCTCTCCAAAACTCAAAGTAAATACCTTTAACTCTTCCAAAATCATCACGTATTAGAGTTTGCTATTACGACCTTAATAGTATTCGCTCACGGCTCAATTACAACCGTTTTCTTTAGAATCTTCACACATGTGGTACATGTTCAGCAAGGTATAAGAGGGAAAATAACAGTAATCCTATGCTTTTAGTGCCTTTCTGTACACCACAACAGTAAATTTCAGATCTTCTACCAGGTCTCTGAAGGTTTTGGACGCCTGCAGCCTCACTGAGATGTGGCAGCTCCTTGGAAGCCATAGGGGAATGTCACCCCGCGCAGCTGCGTGACAGCTCCCGACTACACCGGCCTTTCACAAGACTTAGCTTTTTCTGATCCCCAGCTTCTGAAAACACCAGCTTGGAAAAATCTTGGAAATATAATCTTCAGCTCCTTTCTATGCTCATAAAAATAAAATCAAGTAATACAAAACAAGGAATAGAGCGTTTCTTTTTGTCCGTTTCTTTAATTTTATGATTTGTCAGCCAATCTCACAACATCTAAGCATATCATTTTATTTTGCTAATGCCTGGATTGATAGCACTGCTTCCTGGAGCTCCGAGAAACCCCATGCTGGAAGAAGAGCTTCAGGAAAGCCTGCAGCCAGTGAATTCCCCCCCTGCTAGTACTAAGCTAGCTCTGCTGCCCTAAAGAGAGCAGAAGCAGCAGGCGGGGGGCTGTCGCCCCGCGTGGCCTTTGGGGGGGTTTGTGCTGCGGAGCAGCACGGGGCTGGAGCCGCCTCTCCGCACCCGGCCGCTAACGCTTCTGTTTCACCTGAGCCACTTGTACAGTTGCTTAGAGTTTATGTTTGTACGTGGAGGAATCAAGAGCTAAAGGTTCTTAAAATCATACTTGGAAAAAAAAACCCCACCTACAACAGAGCTCTCACAGAACGCAAATTCTGAATTAGATCCTTTTAAAAAGCAGAATAATAAAAACAAACATCACAAATGCTACACTTACTCTTCTATATTTTGCTCAGGATGGCTTTCAGTAGGTAGGTGTGTAAAATAAAGAACTGCCACGCTTGGCCTCTTGCTGTTCTGGCCTGTTTACACTTTGCCAAATCTTTTTTATTGCTTCTGACAATATGTTGTTTCATACCTTTATATGTCTATTTTCATTCATACAACGCTGAATTGCACTGAAAGCAACATACCTACTTATCTGATAGCTCATATGAACATTTGGATGATCATAATCTTTTTCTGCCCCCACGTATTTAATATACATTTATACACTGGCACCCTGGACCAAGTATACTAGAAAGCAATAACCACTATGAATGCTGTTACCGTGCAAGGAAAAATGTGACACTTTCCGGCAACGGCAAGAGATGATACAGCCAACAGAAATTATGTATCTCACTTGTTCTCCACGCTGAGCCCTTGAGGTCTAAGGGATGAATCAAGTGCCTAGCAACTAACTAAGAGAGTCCGAGCTACCATCCCTTTCTTGCCTTCCTTTATGTGGAGAATTGGGCCCTCCCCAGGAAACATCTCTTATCCCTACTTAGCAATAAGATTCTCATTTATCACCAATTGTCAATCCACACAGATCTCTCCATCCAATCCTACACATTAGCCATTCCCAGAAAGGCTGACTGCTGGGTGCTGCATAGGGAGAGTTAAAATAAGTGACAATTGCAAGGCAAGTCTTTATTCTGGTAATAATTTATAGAGCCACAAGGGTTAGAAAGTATCTTTGTTCTGACAGCTGCTGGGAGATGTAAAAGTAGCACAAATTCAGGAAGCAGGACGAGTCTAATCAACCTGTTGGAAAATTCAGGAAAAACTCTGGATTGCCATGTAGAGCTTTTTACCTGTGACAGAACCACAAGGCAGTACAGAAGCAGGAGCTACTGTTCTGTCAAATCTCCTGCACCTGATGGCTTCAAATGCCCTCAGAGGGAAAGGCAGAAGGGGGAGCTTGGTCTCAACCTCCTCCTGCACCATATACATCGTGGCCCGTATGCACCCTGTATGCAGGGGGTGGCCTTGAGACCTGGGACAGCTCAGCGCTCAGGCTGGGGACACGCAGCACAGGGAAAGCCATCGAGGTGGGAATTTGGGTGTTAGTGGGGGAAGGTAACAGGGAAAAGCGGCTTTCCCAGCCAGGCCAGCCCGGGTAGCCCAAGGAAGGGCCCCACGGCATCAAGGCAAAGGGTTTGCAGTGCTGGGTATGATAGAGCACGAGGCCCTAGCAGCAGCTACTGAGGAAGACGGAGGAAAAATGAAGGGTAATGAGGCTAAATTAAGATGAATAGAGCAGTGGACAATTAGCTAGTTTGTCAGAGGAACAAACAATCATTAGGGGAAGCCTTTTACAACAGAAAGCCATTTGTGTAACGGATGCAGTAAAGCGGGCATCAATTTTGCAAGGCTGTAACTGAGCTTGACCTTATGCCCACCAAGGCTGGTTCTTAAAACCCTCAGTGAAATACTCATTTATTTCTATTAAAACATAGGCATGCACCTTCACAGGGAACAGCACTAGGTCTCCGACTGAACTTCTCTCCAACTTACTGTTTGGGCTGCTGGAAAAAGTGGATCATTAGAGTAGCTTGATGGGAGAATTTGTTTCTTCTGTCTGAAATATCTCTTACTGTAATAAACTGAATATAAATGCTAAAATACAGATTTTCACAGAGCTAGGGAGATATTTTTAGGTTTTCAAATATTAACACAAAATGGCATCATTTTGTATCTAAGTCTGAATTTTAATGAGCAGCTCTATTGATAATCACTGAACATCTATATTTATAGAAAAATGGAATATCATAAATACAGAATCATGCCATTATCTACATATGTCACATTTCCCCATACATACAGAAATTCAGAGAGTTTAATTTCTACAGCAAAGGAAATATGGCAATTTACACCAGCACTATTAGTCAGAATGTAAAATTAGATCTCAACTAATGTGTTGGCTCAGGTTTTAAAAGCTGGATCTAGATAAGCTTCCTCATATATGCTTTCATTTCTGCCTCACTGAGGAAGACAGGCACAACTCTACTTACTACAGAACTTTACTATAAAATGATCTTAGACTTTCAATGTCATTTACTGTAGTCCGGCAAGACTTGTGTTTGAGGTCCAATGCTGCATTACTAGGTATATCAGTAAATCAGAAAGCTCACTAAAAATCTGATAGAAGATCTGAATTTTATTTTTAAAGGTTATTGTGCTTTGAGATATGGAGTAGTAAAAGTATTGAAAGCAAAGGGCAAAAAGACCACAAACTATGATTTTTGATTTCGCCTTTAAAGCAAAAAGAAACATTTTTTTAATTGTGGGTTTGAAAAGTCTCCAAATTTCCTCTGTAAATATACAATAGCTGCTCCCTGGAGATGAAATCTGTTTATTTTGGTTGATTCCATAACTCTTATTTGTGATTTGGTTGGTATATATTCAGAAGAGAGCTTTACATGGTAAGGCTGGAATTTTGCAGAGAGAAAAGAAAATTAATGTGAGAATTTTTAGTTTGTTCTCTTAGCAGTTTAGTCCTCGTCAATAGATGAGCAGCCCGTTAGGATTTTAGCAATATAAATGAATACAGCTAAGTACATAAGCAATATACGTAGGAATATAACGGACACAACTAGAAATGTCACAAGTGCCTTTGTTGCTATATGCATAGAAGTATAAGTACTTTGAGATTAAGTGAAATGTAAGCACATACTAATGCTCATTATTATTACTATTTTATCTGTAATGTAAAATTGGAGAGGTAGAATAAACGTGCAAAAGACTACAGCTATATTTTACAGCATGAACATTAAGAGTGGAATGCAAAAAATCAGAAAGAATAAGTACTATCTTTTTCTGCATAACATTAAGTTTTGATGACAAATTTAAAAGCCTTGCAAAAATTTGACTCCCCCTTCTCCAAACATATACAAAGTTTCTGCTATTTCTGCTTTTTTATCTAAATCTAAGCTTGAAGTATTTTCTTTTTTTTTTTTTTTTTTAAAAAAAACAAAAACTTTAAACCTCAGTGACTGTGGGAAGAAATTCATACACTGAGCAGGGTGTTTTTAGGTGCATATTTCTAGTATTGTTATTATTAATAATAATACAAAAAAAGTGTAGCAGATCAAACCAGAAGGAGCCCTGAATATATTTGCTGGGAATTGCCTCAGGCTAAACACCAGGGACATGAAACAAACTGTTCTTATCACCTTTTTCCAAACACAGCGATTTAAATTTACAATGAAAGTGCCAGCACCAGCTGCACTTTAAGAAAGCACCACATGTCTTGATGAGCTCCAAGAAAATGGAAAAAAGCCCAGTTCAAGTTGGAGGTGTCATCTTCCTCCAGCCAGCTGGGTGACACAAAGCTGAAAGCGATGAAGTGCTAATTAGAGGTTGATGAACAGAATCTCAGAGTGGAAACTTGTCGAAATAGCCTCTACTGAATCAGAGCCTTATAAGTCAGCCCTTATCTCCCCATACAGAGCACTGTCAGAGCCAGAGAAAGGCAGCGTGAATCCAAATATCTATATGGTTAGGTTACATGTTTTATCTCATACCATATGTCCACTTTATCTGGAAGTTATTTAAAATTTTCCTTATTTTATATCATGCCAGTATTTCTTTTCTCTAATTAATTCTAATAGAATGTCTAGACCCTATTGCAGAGAAGAGATTTTTTTTTAAACAAACAAAAAAGGCTTTTTTTAAAAACTAGTTCTTAAGGAGAAATGATTTTCAGATGCTAAGCGATAATCAGCAGATATTTCTTAACTGGGGTTTTGAATAAGACCACACAAAAGAAAAATGAGCAAACACACTAAAACAAAAGAGATTAGAACAGGCCGAGTTTAGAATTGTTCTTCACTAAAAAAGGCAAAAAAAAAAAAAAAAAAAAAAGCTCAAGTTGGCAGGAGAGCGTGGTGCTTTTCTTACTCTTTTTAACTAATGTTGCTGTTGAGGTGCCAGCTCTTTTTGGCGAGAGTCTTGCTCTAGCTGGCCCGGGAGCAGAAGCTCTGGGCTCCGCTCACAGGCGAGCGCGGCCGGGACAGCGCGGGCGTAACGGAGGATTTCTGCAAACTTCTGGGGGAGACAAATAGGTGCTGAATATTAAGAGTGACTTCAAAAGTTCTGTTTATTCTGGGTGACAAAACTCAATTAGCAAGAATGAAAATGTGAAAGTAGCAAGGGGAGCTACCGCCCCACAGCTATAAATGCTCTGCCTGTTTGCACAACTACAGACACACGTACTGGCTCCATCGGCTGGGCCATTTCAAGCCAGCTTTGGCTTCGGAAATGATGCTGCTAAGAAACTCCTCGATCTGTGCCAGTAAACTCCCTGACAGAGCTTCAAGCATTGCATGAAATTCAGTGCTGTGCTCCGGAGCAAACAAAACCTCTCATGTAGTGTTGCATGCAAAATGCACCGTGTTGTAAATATTACGAAAAATAATATTCCTTCCCACAAGTCTTGCATGCTAATGATTAAAGTTTGCTAGGGAGGACCAAAAGATCTTACCAGGGGCTTACCTCATTGCTTAACAAAATTTAACAAATTCTAAGGAAACAAAAGCATACGAAAACAGGACTCAACCCTAGAATCTCAATATAGTCTGGTCAAATCTACTGAAAATATTTTTATCTTTTAGAAATATTTAGAAAAACTGCAGCCCAGCTGATATACAAGACAATTAGCTATAGCAAGTTAAATAGGAGTTTTTCTTTCTAGAAATGAGTGCCTTTCAGTGGGAAAGGAAAGGGGCTGTGCGTATATCACATGCTCAGATACCATGGGGAGAGGGGAATAACAACCTGCTAAAATAAAATTAAGCAGATAATTCAGGACAAATTTCCAAAAAAAGCCTGGTTAGTACAAATATTTCAGCTGGCACATTTATTAGTTTATTTTTTTTAAAATATATTACATAGAAAAAAACAAAACCTAATGGACTTTATGACAAAGATCTATGTCTTATGAATAAAATATAATCATTTTGTAAACTGAATGTTATAAAGTGATCACCAAGACTAAACTTTCTCAATAACAAAGTAATGCTGGAACATCTCAGCTCTCATATGATACCAAGCCCAGTAAACACAAACAGCAGAGAACTGAAAATTTCACAGAAGCTTTTTGCCTTATTCTCTCTTATTTTTTGGTAGGCTTCACAAAAGGAGGACACATCTCTTATCCGCTTCTTGGTTCTCTTCTTCTACACAGGGATACTGCAGTTTTCTGTGCAATTTACACTACCTAACACCATGTATTTTTTTTTTTTTAATCATAATCTAAGTTCATTAAAATCTTAAATATAAGAGCTACAGATCTTTGTTGGTATCAACAGAAAGGAGAATAAAAAGGATGAAACTTCAGAAGTTAATCACAATATATTCAGAAATGCAGCCCTCTCCCTTAAGGGCCCACAAGTAATGAATAAAAATCCAGATCCATGATTGCTTTATGTAAACAGTATTGGCTATATAAAATCATACTTTAAATATTAAACACCTTATGTGATATGAAATGCACTGCCCTTCACATTTGTAATTTCATTCAAAGTAAATTGTTTTGCTCTCTTTGCCTTTTGCTTCAGAAATCTAGTTCAGATTATTTGTTGTCTCAGGAAGAAGAAAAAAAAAGAAAATCCATGCTCTTTTGAAAATGTCAGCTCCCATTAAACCAGCTCTCCAAAATAATGATGTTCATCTGATTTTTCCCTCTTTGATTAGGCTTGTATAATTCTGTATTATCTTGGTAGCTTTGATTCCAAACAAGATTAAATTGTCATGTATAGTATATTAAATTTATAATCTGAATAAAAAAATCACTTATAAGGCACTCAACCAGTATCTAGGGACAGAGCTGCTGCATTTACATAACTTACACCACTGACACTGCATTCTTTCCTAATTATTTATGGCCAATTATCAATTTCTGGTCAATGCTTGAATCATTCACTGTAATTATTTCCCCACGGCCTCTTATTTAGATGCAATGGAGACAGTTTTGTGAAGTCTTGCCATAGCACCAATATGTGCGTTTCCTCTGCAAAAATGCTACTTTTTTGCTGATTTAAAACTGAGTTATTTTTTTCAGTATGAGGAAAAAAAATATTCCAACTATAAACTCTGGAAGTTTTAAGGCAGCACTTTCCTGCCTTTGGCACACACTCAGGACTCCTGTGCAGAACACTTAGAGCATGTTCTGCAAGGAACAAAAACGTGACGCACTGGAAGAATCCTGCTCAGCAGTAATGTGATCCTATTGCTTATCCGCTCCTCTTTTCCTTTTTTGCTTTCAACACATTTTCATCATTTTTCCCTTTGTATTTTCTAAAAATGGACAAAATAATGGCTGATTTCTGCCCTCATATCTAGATTTCACTTCCACTCAAATCAGTCCTAAAGCATGCAAACAAAAATCTGCATCTGAATTCCTAATGATTCCTCCCATTGTCTCATTGCTGCTACAACCTGTCAATCATTGCTGAAAAGTGCTAATCACTCCCAGAAATCCCAGTCTCACAGACAAAAGTACCAGTCACCAAAAAAATAATACCAATTGGTCATGGATGGAAGGCAAATCTCACTAGGGATCTGGCTGCACAATGGAGTTTATTAAGTCCATTTTGCTATAGTCTAGCTCTGCTAGCAGCCTCCAACGGTTTCAGACTTTAATTTCAAAGTCAGCTGAAATCCACCAAAGTAACTTATATTCATTAGCTAGGCTTTAACTGAACTGCTGTGAAATCTCTTGGCTGCAACAAGGGCTCTTGCCTTTAGCAGAAGTGGCAGCTTTGCTTTTCAGGTTAAGGAAAATAGAGATAGTCAGATGTTAGGTATCGCTTTCTTAATCAGTTTGCTTTTTACAGGCACTTACTCCTTTACAAAGTTGTTTCTTTAACTAATTGCGTACACGTATGCATCTTTGACTAATAGCACACATAAAAGAATATCTTGCAGTTAACACTCCATATCTTACCAGTTCCCTTCTACTGCAACATTCAACTTTACTAGAAAGGAACAGCAACTCTGAGTACATACCATGCACCATAAAGCACTGTTGCCTTAGGTCACAGAAACTGTTTTATATTATAAAAGGAAAGGTAGCTAATTCAGTAGTCATGACATCTAAACTACTGTATCCTAAAAAACTCTTTTTTTTTTTTTTAAAACCTCAGTGCAGATTGCACTGTTTGCATTTAAACTATAAACACAGACTGTGTTTTCCTGTTACAGCAACTAAATACTTAAGTATGTTTGATCTTAATAAACTATAATTAAGCAATATACAGTAATTACCTTTTAGAAATCCCTATAGTGATTATTACCTCTGGAGTTGACTAGAGGATGCTGAGAATGTGCAATAATTGATTTCTACTAGTTACGTGCATTTGACTTTCTATTTTTCTCAGACAGGCAAAATATTTTAAATGGCTGAAATGTCTCAGATAAGTAAGTTTCATCTGGCTCTAGTTAGGCACTCCTTCAATCTCCTGCAATCAAGAACTTCCACCAGAGCTGCTGCTGAAGCTAGGCTTACCGATTAGACAGGGCAAGGACCACCCTGGAAAAAAAGACCTACAATATTTACACTAAAAACCTGTTTACAAAGAAGCATGTTTTCTATACGGCTTTGTACAATGTATGCCTGATTGCCGAGTGGTTGAATTTCAGCCGAGTTTAGAGCACTTCTTGCTTTCAACAGGAACCAATGGCTCCCAGCCTAGAGCGCTCCTACAGCGCTTCCTCCGGGCCCACGGTGCTGCAGACCTACTAGCATGGTTCTTTTCCTTGTTACCTCCATTTATAGCCAATGACTGAAAAGCTCCTTTTAAACCGTTTTTACAGGGTAGGTAGGAAGCTTCAGCACTGGGAACGCAAAGCGGTTCGCAGGGCCCGAAGGGACCCAGGCCGCGCACACACTTCCCACACAACCTGCCCGGCCCCTTCCTGGGAACACTGGTGTCCGTACGAGTGAGGAAGCCCTGGCGAGCGCTGGCAGGATGGCGGATGAGGAGGGACGCGGGTTCGCACTTCACATTTGCTCACTTTACGCTACAAGGCACTGCAGGCACATTAATTCACAAGTACATTAATCCACAGTGCCACCTAGCCACCTGTGTATATTTAAACTGTGACAAAAAAGACTTATAAATTAAAAAAAATCTTGCTATAATTTCCCCCACATCCCTACCTATTGCTGGATACAGATGGAGTAAAACAACAATAAGAAAAAAACAGATATATTTGCAGCAACTGTTATTGAGCTAAAGGAAATGTACAAATCTTTGCTACAGCCCTAGGTTACCCTGGTGTTAGTCTTGACATGAGCCTGGTTATTAGCTGCACTGAATTAAAATGGAGCTTTCTATGAACCCCTGCTTTGTGGAAGACAATTTGTTTTCCAGAAACATGGAACTTGTGTCTCCTGCATCTCCCCTTATCCCTTCTCTTTAGCTCTAGCTTTAGAATTAAATTAGATTTTACATTATGTTTATGTTGCAAGACATTTTAAAGCTTGGGTAAGTATCCAATCTATTTCAGGTCTTATTATTGCAAAAATAATAATAGTCAGGCTAGCAAATATTAAAAGACATCCTCCAAACACACACATCTAATAGATGCTCTCAAGCAGCAATATTCCCACAGAGATTTTCTACGTGTACCCGAATGTCCTAAACCTCTTTGGCAGGCGGCTCAAAGCACCGTGTAGCTCCCAGCTCAAGGTGTGACAGAAAGGAGTTGCTTTTAAACCAGTTTCAAGGGAAACAGCTCCGTACTCCCTGAACGCCTCTTTCCCCTTACACAGGGAAGTAAAGCATTAATGCACCCGAGTCACTGTCGCTGTGAAATGCGCTGTGGCTTATTCAGCCTCCTAGAGTAGAACCAGAAATCTTTTTCTTCCTTTTTATCCCACTCAAAAAAAGCCAAAATGATGAAAAGTCTGGCACAAACCAAAAACAAACAAACAAGCCCAAAATAAAAAAAATGCTCCAAAGAGTACGAGGCAAACAGTTTTTTTTTCCCCTGACCCAGGATAAAGCAAATGGTTCTTTCTTCACGGTTTTCTTGTGAGCAAAGTGGCCGATTTCCAGTTCCCCCTTGACACCAGATGTAGGTTGCTGCCAAGAGACTGCAGGCCCTGCTCCTTCCATGGTTTTGAGAGAAGAGAAAGACACAAGTCTTTTTTTTTTTTTTTTTTTTAATTTAATATCCTATTTTGATGTCCTTTTATTAAGCAATTCCTTGCTTGGCATGAGGCATGTGTGGAAACCAGTGTTCCCAGGCCTGCCCTCCTTTCCTTCCTGAATCTTCACTAGCATATTTTCCCTACAAAGCTCTTAACCCTGACAACAATATAAGTCTGCAATAATAGGCCAAAATATGCTGAATATTGATAAGCAGATTAAAAAAAGAGAGAGGGGAAAAAGCTGATGAAAATGAAGAGAAACACACACAGAGTAAGAGGATTTTTTTTCTTTAAATAGCATGATATGAAAGCTCATTTTGGAGGCTGCCCTTTGTCCCAACAGGTTCACATCCACCTCAGCTGTACAGGATAGCTCGCCCACATAGGGTGCAGACTGTTTCTGAAAAGATGTCTCTTGCTGGGGCGAGCGGGAAGTTAAAACTCAGGCTTTTCTCGGGACCCTTTGCCGTGGAGCAGCCGCACAACTTGGCTGCTGTTTATTTCATATCAAAGTAAATGCACGGGGCAGGATGGCGACTGACAGCTGAGGCAAGGCACAGGGCAAGGACCCCGGGCTCAGCAGCCCAGTGCTGTGACAAGCTTTTTCTCCCAGTGACTGTTGGCCATTGTTTGATAACTACACACTTCCCTTCCCACAGACCTTTCTGAACTCGGCCGTCTTTGAACAACACACAAAACGCAAAGGAAACTATTTACCAGCCGGTAATTACAAGCCACCCCTCATGTAAAATGTAAAGGTAAACGGTAATGAGGAATGTGCAAAGAAAGGCTGGTACTGTCAAAAGAGGAGGAAGGGGGGAGCAGCTTGTAAAACGTAAAGCCATACAAAATGCCTTATAGACTTATCCCGCGGTAACTGTATCAATTAACCATGCTAAAAGCTCTAACTCTGATGGGCACTGCACACAGCATGTCTGCCAGTGTTTTATTATCAAGTCCATTATGATGAGTTCTTGTCCTAGACAAAAGGAGAACAGAAAAAGAATTCAGGCTGACAAATTAGACTTGAAATCAGTTTCATTTACATAACGACTGGAAGTTCATTAATAACAGAGTTTTAATTATTCATGCTCTTGTTTCACTAGATACAGCAGTTTTCCCCCTGCTGTGCTGGATGTCTGGATTAGCTAAAATGAACCATAGCAAACTGATAGACTGCCCAGATTTCTTAAGTTCTTTTCTGCTTTCAAACTACCAAGGAGAGTACTTGGGGGTGGAGAAGTAAGAGAAGGCAGGGGGATGGGGATAAACCCTTTCCTTTGGCTAATATTATAACATGCTTGCAAAAGAGTTATTTGAATTTTCCATTAGATGGGAACTTGGACCCCATCAGAATTCAGCCTCAACATTCGAGCCACAAGCAAAAGTTTTTGAGATACCAAAAGTGCAAACTCTGTATCTGCTTGCCAACTTCTACTTTCCTTTATACAGATCATTTCAAATCAGTGGCACTAATACTGGGTATTTGTCCTGAGATGGCTAGTGAGAGGAGATAGCCTTCCTTGGGAATAACCATGTTTCATAAAATGTTCCTTAGAATCTACACTAAACCTTGGTGATTTCAGAAACCAGTTTTATCCCATTCACTCTATGGGCTTTTCCCTTATATGCATTTTCTTTGGGGTTAGCTCTTTTTTTTTTTTTTTTTAAGCTATAAAGTATAACGCAAAGGTTAGAAGCTAAAATATTTTCAAGAAGTAGTGAGATATTTAGGATCTTTGAAACAACTTCATCAAAATCCAATAATGAATGGACCTCTTTATTTTATATGGAGAAGTTTTTCCTATCACACTGTTTAACAAGTAACTCCTTTTGACTTCAACATACCCTGCAGGGAAAGAATAGGACCCGTGGATTTTACATGACTATTTGCTATTCACTGCAACTTGCGGGTCCTACTCTCCCGCTGCAGGATGCATGTAATACCCATTGAAATCAATGGGAATTACTCTTATGTCCTGCAGCACAAGCAGGTCTCACAGCTACATGTCGTGAACTATGCACACTGGCAGGTGGACAAAGTGAGGGATATATCTGAAGAACGATGCTTACTAAAAGCTGTAAGTTATACATACTATGAGGAAAAGAAAGAAATTCAAAGCAACTAAGGCATGAGATCAGAGGGCTTCATTTTCAAAAACTGGAATATTCTGAAAACAAAACAATGAATGGAATAAAAACATTTTGTGTAGAAACAAAAGAAAGTGATCTCTTAAGCATTTACTTTCAGTATTTGCTTTTTCTTCTGTAATCATCAGTATTTTTTTTCCTCATTGTCCTGCTCTCCACCCTTGAAATACTAACACAGCTAGAAAAAAAAAATGTAGAAAAATTAAGAGACAGAGGCTGATATTTAAGACACCTGGATCATGTTTGTTCTGGCACATCTTTTCAGACCATTTTCTATTACGTTCCAGCTGGGGACAAAGAGGACAGACTTCCCTGCACTTATATTTGAATTCAGGTGCAAGAAAGCAGCCATCTAAATCTTGTCAACACATTGCACTTTTTTTTTTTTTTTTTACTACTTAATGCATGCAAACATTGACAATGAGATACAAATGATATGCACATCTTATACATCACAACTACATTAAATGTAGGTGTGAATGCCTATCATGTTTGGTTTTTGTTTTTTTTTTTTAATGTAATACCATTCTAAGCTAAGAGAAAGGCATAAGAGAAGCCCAGAAATCTGTAGATACTGATTTAATTCCTCGTTCTACCATTGTGTCTAGTCAAATAACCTCCCTGTTGGCCCTGGGCCAAACCTTAGATCCCTCAACCATGCTGATGGGCAAGCAAAATGTTCCTAATAATAGAGACAGTTCCACAGGGGCAGACAAAACTTCTGGGAGTCACCATTGACCAGTGTGAATCAACTGGGAGCATACAGACCTTATATTTCTCTGGCCCTCTCCCTGGAAATAAGGTGATAGCCATTCCTGCAGTAACCTGATCAGAAAAGTTTTCCTCAGTCAGATAAAAGTGATGAACACAAAAACCTCAAATGGAAAAAAGATCTTGAAAATTCCCATTCAAGAAGAGCAGGTTGAATGTGGACAATTTCCTATCAGTCTGAGAATGACAAGAGAATCATAATAAAGGCATGAGGGGATGAATGGATGCGTTAACTCTGTAATGGGTTTTCGATTGGACTTTGTGAGAATGTGGAGAGCTTCTTATGGCCAGTTCCAAATTTAGGTTGTTCTAACTAGCTCTAAGCTGCCTTGAGGGTCTGCTGTTTACCACAGAGGCTCCTTATGGATAGAGATCTCTAGAAATCTGTGAAAAAGTGGCCAAGGTGATCCCAAAAGAGGACTTGAACCTTGTCTATGAATATATTTCACCCCTGTGAAATGCTAGGGTTTCGCACATACAATGTGTCTCATATTCCTACGGGAGATGCCACGTTTCCAGCTGTTCTTCCAGTGCTTGAAAATCCTACCTGGCAGCTCCTCCTGCAGAGATGACGGCAGTGCCTGACTGAATCAGCAGGCTCGATTCTGTCTCCATGCCTTTACTGGTGAGAATTGACTGAGCAGCCCTGATTGATACTCTTAATACTAGCTGGACAATCTGCCTTGCTATGTTTAATCTGCAGACCATGTGGCTGTTGGGAGACACTTTAACAGCTTTTTAACAATTTACAAGAGCTTTTTTTTTTTTTTTGGTGAAATTATCTTTCCAGGTTTTAACATTGCTGTCTCTACACGTTCTTTGTCTATCACTGGATTTTTCTGCAAGAGCCATCCCTGATATTTCAGGGCAGTTTATTTTCAGTTGTCTTGAAGTTTTACGATAAAACCCAGCAGTGCAAAATCCTGGAAAATAACTTAGTGAAAAAGTGTCAAAAATGTAGCCCCAGAAAACATGGACACACATATCACCTCCTTGTCATCAACAAATCAAGTTGCTGAAAGACTGTAACAAGAGATAGAAGCTTTAAGCAGCACATTGGAGCAAATTAAACACACTGAAGGACTCCCAGATTGCTGTTCTGACTCACGTTTTCGAGTATCCTAAATTCAAACCCAGCCAAGGCCTGACCGTCTGAGGCCTGAGATTTACATGCACAGTCCTTAAATCTAATAAAGGAACTTAAGAATAGGTAGATTTTTATCTCTGATCACCAACTCTTAAAAAGGAGAGACATTCAGACTGGATTTTTGAACATGTCAAGCGTAATAGTTTCCTTTAAGTCACAAATCCAAGTACATTTGGCCTGCTGTGTTGTATGTGATGTGGAGAACATTTTTTCCAGCTTAGCGGAAAAATTATGCACTGTCTTCTATTTGAGGAGGACATTTAGATAGAACAAAACAGCCAAGAGTTGTTTTCAAATCTAACCTTTGCCATTTTGATTTTCACGCTTACAGTTCTGTTTCTCATGTTCTTACCTGCTCTCACCAGGTAATTTCCAGTTATTCACTAGTTTCCCTTTAGCCTCAATAAGGAAATCTTCAAATAAGGTGAGTGCAAAAGATTAAGACTGCATTAAGATTAAGTCTGAAATGTTCTGCTACCAATTAGCCCTCTAGTATTTCTGTAAGCCTTGAATTTTTGATGCGATCAATGACACCAAGTGGAGCCATCTTCTGTGGAGTGGTTATTAAAGATATAAAAATCAATACAAAGATGATACTTGGAAATCTATATCACAAGATAATGAATCACCATGAGAGCCAGCTAAGAAGGGATGTCAGCAAACCAAACAGAAGGTTTGTGCATAACAAATTATTTGATGCCAGTAGAGTTTAAGCTAAATTTTGCATGAGACAGAAGTCTTCAGGCAACGCTTACAATACATTTGCATGGCAAGGTTTTAATGAGATGAAGACACAAGACCAACCAGGCACAGGGTTTTTTGTGCATTAGAGACACAGGAGGAGCAGGAGATGATTGAAACATATGGGATTAAGACAATAATGCTATAATTTGACTTTAATGACAAAACAGCATCAAAAACTTTCTCTGTCAGTAATCCTCATTCAATTTCTTTTAAATGAAACATTATTTGCCTGCACCTGAAGAGCTGATTGTTATTGGACTTGTGTATCGGAGCTTCACAGGATACTCCAAATTTAATTTGAAATAGGGATTGATTTAGTTGGCTTCAAAGCCAGGGTTTCCTTTCCAAAATTGAACTAGTGCATGACTTTGCAAGTTCATTTGGGTTTACTGCTTGACACAATCGTAGGAGACTTTACAGCATTTATGCTATGTTTTGCCCTCCATGATCTCTCTTTCAGTCACATATAGAAACGGAACTATTAAAGCAAAAACTCCTGCCTTTTTTTTCCCCTCCCCTCCTGGGAAGTACGGTACTTGCTAAAAGCTACTGATTGGAAACAGTTGCTCACACGGTTCATATCTATATTATATGATAAACACTATCACTTTGAACTTCTAATATATCAATTAGAAGGCTCTTAGAGCATTTTACTATCATTAATTATGCTGTAACTTTTCTCTAAGATGCGAACGGTATGTTCACTGTGTGAAAATCACTCATTTTACTGTAGGTTGGGGAGAGAAAAAACATGCAGCAATAGACTCAAGCCAAAGAAACATGCCATTCTCCTCCCTTCCTCCCCCATAGCAAACAAAAAAACAAAAACTCCAAACTAAAAATCATACCATTAAGGCTAAATAAGGATATCAGCAACTTGAACTGACATCAGTTTGGGGATATTTACCTATTTAGGCTGAGAAAACTTTGAAATATATCTAGATTAATATGTCTGAGCCTCAACCAGGGCCTCTAAGCACCAACAGCATATGAATCAACACGATGTATAAAATCAGATGCCAAAATCCCACAGGAAGTCTAGAAGATCCAGAATGACAACAGATCTTACAATACATATTATTCTGCTTTACTTTCAAAACTAGCCACACTAAGATTCACATAGTTTCACTTTTTTTTGTTTTTTTTGTTTTGTTTTTTGTTTTGGGTGGGGGAGTCTTTCAACGTACAAATGCATCTATTCCTTTTTTAGCCTCCCCATTCCTGCTCTCAGGGGCTCTTTGCTCTTATTCAACAGGTTTAGGGCACTTGGAATGTATATTATGGTATAACAACAATAAATGCTTCCGTTTACTTGCTTTTCCTAAACACATGGAGCTTTCACCATTTGCAGCTGTTAAGTAGCAAAACTCTCAGACAATCATGCTCACAATCACAGCGTATTGTGCTTTTACCAGGACACTAAATGCAAGCCTAGTATTCTTGTTAATCAGTTACTACCTGTTAGTTGACAACCACTATATATATATGTATTTTTAATATATATATAAAATATACACACACACGCATGTGTGTGTGTATATTCTGTGCAGTTTCTCTCCTGTGCAATCCCTCCCCTCATCAAATCAAGGGACGAAGAGGCAAGAGCAGCTCCTGTTCACCTCGTGGCACGTGCCCCAGTACAAACTAGACAGGCTCTATCATTCTGAAGATTGGCCATCACTCGTCCTGCAAGGAAGAGTAACACTGAAGCATCGCAGTGACCTACTGCTACCTGCTAGAGCTTGGCTGGCTCTAGTTAGCGTATCAACTGTCTCCCAGCTGCATTGCTGAGTTATTTCAAGACTAAACAGAAAAATAAAGAGGAGCCCTGACACGCTTTTGTGCGGTTTTCACTAGTCATTGCAGTTTTGACTTAATTTGTTTCCCTCCTTCTTTGCCTCTTAAGGCTTTGAAGGCAAATGAACCATTCCATGTCATAAAACAAGGAGAACTAGAACAGCCTTCAGTAAAAACAAAAACTAATGGAAAAAGCAGATCTTTAGCAGGCAACATCTCACATGGCTCAAAATGTCTTTGCCACAGTTTAAATTCTGCAGCCTTGCGATTGTTCTGACACCTCTTTATTGTTCCTTTTAAGTGCAAATGCCGAGGTAGCATCACTATAAATGAAACAGAAGCGTTCACAGATTGCATTCAACCGCTGTTGGAGCTTCCTCTCCATCTGCCCAATTTGCATCTATTTTAGTCCCGGAAAAAGAGCTTCAGCAGCCTCTCAGTGGTCTCCGAAGGGCACAAGATCTCTCTCGAAGAACTGGAGTTGATCGTTAAAGCCCTTCCTAGTGACAGCCAATGCTATGCTCGAGGAGGGGAAGGGGCTGGCGAACATTTAATGGACGTCACTGGGTTATATGACGCAAGTTCTTTGGGTAACCTCACTCCTGTGATATCCACCATAAATGATGGCATTTAATGAAGATGCCAGGCCCTAGTCTGAAACCTGTGGCATGGATTTCATGCCCTCTTGAGCGCAGCTCTGAGGAGATTTGCTCGGTGTTTTACTGAGCAAGAGGTGGACAAATACATTTCTTACCTCAGAAATTTGCATTACTCCTTTCACAGCACCTTAGGGAAAAAAAGTGCACTGAGAACACATTATATCATCTCACTTAATTTTCTACTACCACTTATGTGCTGAGAATATTTTAACTAGGGGTTCCCTAAAAAAATTAGTCACTATGGCCTGATCTAAAACCCATGCAGCACGGGACATGTTCTCATGCACTGTAGGGTAAGACGCAGGGAAGCTCTGTGTTTTCTTCCCTATTGCTCAAACCAAGAGAGACAGCAACAATTCAAAGCAAATACATAACATGCAGAAGCAGCCCGTTAGTTCCTAGAAAATGCTCGATATTCTGATGGTTTAACTGATCTTCCCAGATGAAAGAAAGTTTTGTAGGGGAGACCTACAGACCTTTCCTTTTGCAGAAAGTTCTGCAATAATCGACAAGTATAGTTCAGAAAGTCATGTTCAAGAGCTGAACTACTTAAACTGTGAATTTAGTGCAGAAAGTTATGATAGCTATGTTAATTACCACAGGCCTAGTTTATGAAGGGATATCTTTAGATAACAGTAAAAAGATATAACATTACATGCAGATTACAGGTGACCTCATACTGAGGGCAGAACTTGAATGTGTTTTCATTCCACAGTGCAAGTGTCGCTACAAAAGTCTAGGGTCTCCACACA
>JAVCKT010028737.1:58619-73509 GCA_032273925.1 Rhynchotus rufescens
GGAGAACCAAAAGCCACTATGAATCAGTTTATTTGTATATTAGCACGAATCTGGTGCAGTGAAAACAGAAGAAATGGGCCTTGTAATTAACCCTCTTAGAGCTCTGATGGAAAGTTGATAGATCTGAAACTTATACTAGGGCCAACATTTTTTTTTAATTTTATTTTATGAATTATTGAAAACCAAAACAAAAGCTTTCTTCTCCTTTTGCTGGAACACACAGGATCTGGAAGTGGATGGGAGAGCCGACATGAGGGCAGAGCAAGAGGCGGAGGCAGAGCAGGGCTCCGCGAGTTGATTCAATTAGGTATTAAACGCTTGGAACACGATTTCATTTGCCAACAGCTGTATACAATCATTTGCGGTTTTGAGGCCAGGGTAATTGGCATGTTATGAGCTTTTGCCTCAGCTTTTGGCATCCGTCTGAAAACCACAGTGGAAGGGGAGGGCTGGGAGCGGAGCGGAGCTGAGCTGCCGCGCAGCGAGGCGGGAGCCGTCCCTGCGGAGAGCCCGTGTGCTCCGGCACCGCCGCTCGGGCAATGCCACCAGCCTTCCCTGAGGTCTCGTGTCCCCAGCAGCGGCTCCTCCAGCTGCAAAGGGGTGGGATCATCTCGCGGTTGGGGAAGGAGGTGGTCACTGGTATTTCCATAGCACAGGGGGACTTCGGCAGCACAACCTCACCCAGTGCTAATGGATATGGGGAGCTTCTGGTGAGCTCTGGCAAGCTGGGGAGGGGTCCTTGCTAGGCTGGATCCAGGGCCAAGAGCACTTGGTGCACACACATTTGTGCTCTTAACCAAGCACAACTGTTTTCAGGAAACTGGAGCCTCTTGCTAATTGGAAGCAGTGAGGGAATTTTATTTCCCTTCATATGCCATAGTTCCTTAGTGATCTCTCTATGGGAGCTGAGTTGTTTCTTCGTCTCTCCTCATCCATTTTTTTTTTGTTTCTTCCCCCAGTTTCATTCTCCTTTTGCTGCAGAAGAGGAAGCCATGGCCTTTGGCTACATGTTTGTACGGAGCCTAGCACGAGCCCCAGCTAGATGGAGACACTGTGGCACCACTGCAGCATCAATATTACGTGGTAATGCAATAGCAGCCAAGCTTCATCACAGGATGAGTATCACCAAAGAGTTCCCACCTACAACCGCTTACTTGCTGTTCAGTGTTAAAGGGGTGTCGGTCATGAACAGTTCCTCTAGCTTGGCATTATTGTAACCAACATGATATCCTGGTTTCTTAATTGTTCTCCTTAAAGAGATGTCATGCTTCTTGTTGAGAAGCTCTCAACTAATGTCTAATAATTAAAAACTGAAACATGCAGCACCATTCCACATTAGTATTTTTTCTTTATAATAATAATTTGCTTATTTTTTTCCTTGTGAGCCTCAGAAGTCTTCACAAAGAAAGAATGCTGTTACTTCCACTTAAGTGGGAAGAAAAATGAAGTCCAATGAAGTGATGTGTCTTACCAAGAGTTTATACAGATCTACAACAGTCATTGAAACAAAGCACAAATCCATCAAAAGCCACATCATACCCATTCCCATAAGTGAGAAGTCAATATAGTTACTCGGGAATTATAGAAAGAATAATTCATCCCCTATACATATGAGAATGCATGCCTGCTGTTTTTCTAGGCAGGCTGATCTGCTGAACTCACCTGCTGCTAAGTTCGCTGAACCTTCTCTTAACACATGCTCTACTGTTTGTCAACATAACTGAGAGATGGAAATAAAAGCCTTCAGACTTACCAATAATCAATCTTTGCCTCTCGATCACAGTGCAGGGTGTCCTGCTTCTGACAGTTGTGGCTTTACGATGGATCAGGTGGACAGCAGATGTTCACCTGCTTTACTACAGTAGCAGTAAAACTCTTAAGGCAATCTAGGAACACAAAGGGGCCATCTACCCCAGCTGCTTTGCCATCAGGCAAAAGACCTTCAGATGTATTTGTCTAACTGTCTCTTCTAATTTCCTTTCAGAAAGCTCCAGCAAGGGAGCTCCTGTTCTTTTCTTGGGCAGATTGTTTCTTTCTGTAGCAGGATCCTGCTCCCTTGACGCTGCTTGCCTCCCCCCAGCCCATGTGGCAAATTTAACTTTTTGTTTCCTATGAATGCTCCCTGATATGGATGCAGTATACACTCAGAAATGTCATAATTTCCCCTGCACCATCACGCTGTTATGCTTGCTCATCTGGAGTCCATCTGTGTGGGGTAGGTAATGAACTCTTATTGCACTGGAGGGTAGGAGGTTCAAGGGCTGAGGAGTTAGGGAATCCCTTCAGAGCACTGGCTCTATTGCCCTGAAACGGGTAATCAAACCCAGTTTATTGAGTGCAGGACTGGGGTAGCTGCGTGAAACTTAATAACCTGTGATGTTCCAGAGGTCAGGCAAGATGACCCAACGCTCTCTTATAGTTGAAACCCTAAGATCTTGTGTCTGACTTTAATGCTATTTATAGAACAGTTGTAACAGTTGTTTTCTTTAGCAGTTACGAAGCTCCAAGTATATTTGTAGGTCTCTGAAATCACAAGTCCCCTGAGTGCTCCAATGTTACAATGATGGAAGATGCCATATAAAATTGTATAAAGAGTTTAGGATAAAGTCCTTTTCCTATTGTAGTCAATGACAAACTTCATTAACTTTCACAGACTGAGGATTTCACTCTTTCTCTTCAAAGCTAAGTTGCGCCTGGAAGTGCCCCACCCTGTGATAGAGAATATTGCTACCAGATCACAAAGGTACCAAGTGCTGGAAGAAGCTCATTAACTAAAGCAATGAGGAAGGATCTGACAATTAGTGATGCCGAAGGGTTTTGCCAGCAGCTCCAGAAACATTCAATGAGGAGATGAAAGACAGACAAGAAAAGCAGCATGGCTAGGCTAGGACTCTGGTGGTTTAAGTGCAGGAAAGAGGGTGGAGATGAGGAAGAAAAAGCCTAACATCCTAAAAAGCACAGATCACTACAACACTTGCATGTCCTTGCATTCTCCGTGCTGCCTGTGCAGCTACAATTAAAGTTTTTCCTCCTGATTCTCCTATCCCACAGAGATTTCTGTCAGGGAAACATTATGTGCAATGGTTGAAGCAGGCAGAGCCAGTGATTCTGTTCTGCTACTCATTGTGTTAGTGATAGTTACCCAACAGGTAAAACCTAGGTGACTTAGGAGTTAGCAATCAGAGTGCCTGCATTGCTTTGAAAATGGGCTAAATAGGACTTAAGCAAGCATCAATATTGATTTAACACTAAGGTCTTCTATCCTTGGCAGTCTCTGAGCATATCAGCTAGGGAAGATAAGCTAATAAACACAACAGTTTTCTCCAGAGCTCTTATACTGAATATGGAGTTGCTTCTGTCTATAATACTATGGAGCTGGCAGCTGCAAATATTTTTTTAGTGAATCTGTATGAACAGAGATTGACTCTTATGGCTACACTTAGACAGCATGTGGAAATACATGAGATTTGAGCTAGGATTTAGTGGCCAGGCTTTCTTCTTGAGCATCTTTCTGAAGCCTGGTGGCAGGCTAATGACCAGCACCTGAGGGAGGTGTGCTGTCACTCTGTCACAGCTTTGCACAGCAGGGAGCTGCTGGTTAGGGGATGAGGCTGAGCGGGCTGCACCTCTCTTGTGGGGCAGGGTACCTCCATCCAAAGCGAGTGGAGACCATTGTCTAGAAAATAGAAAAATTAACCAAGACTTCTTCTGTGTACCCCATATGGAGCTGAGTTTTCTGCTGTCAGGAGTGAATGTTCTCTACCAAGGAGACTTGGTAAAGTAATGAAAATAGCCAGCTGTGTTTCAATTAGATTTATGCATCTCAATTTCTTTGTCATTTTCAGACTTTCAAGAAATAACCTCAGCCTATTCGATATATGAAAAACTGTGTTCAATTTTAGAATAATAAGATCTCTGTGGACTAGGATGGAGGTGTGTTGTCACTGAATAACACCGAAATGGTCAGCTAAACTGGAGGTGTTTTGAAGAAAAGGTACAATACTCACCTTCAAAGATGTTAATGTCACATTTTTCCTTTTTTCTTTTTCCCTGGAGAAAACATCACTGTGAGCCATTCGAAACAGCAGAAGCAAATTCCTACCTGTGACATTCCTGTGGAAAATCCTTTTGTTACATGCTGAGGGGAAGAAGAAGAAGAAAATAGGGGAGTCTTCCCAAGTCTTAGAGCTGTCCTCTTGAAAAAGCTACTGAATCTTTTCATTGAGGATGACCAGACCAAGGAGGAAAAGCAGATGAAAGAATTAGTGAGCAAGTGCTGTTGGCTTGGCAAAGCCAGCTGAGAGCTGATAATTCAATAGGCCCTTTGTGAATTCCTTTGGTTTGGCTTTGCGCATTGTGCCCCTGCTATTGCTCTGTCATTAAGTAATCTCTGGAAAAGCATGATTAAAATCCAAACCAAACTTTACTAGCCAAACAGTAAGGCAGTGCTGAAAGTAGGATCCTTGCAGCCCTAGTTTTTATAGGCTCACCTGCTTCTTCATAGAACTATTTTTAAAGTGGGATCCTCTTTCTCTCCTATTTACATGGAAAAGCTTGTGGAGTTGAGGCTGGTTTTTAATGCCTAGTGGAACATGCTGGGTTTGTGCTGTGTAGTTCCCTTTCCTCATCCCTCCTAATCCCTCTTGCTTTTCCACACATTAGTTTGCACTTCCTCTAGCTGCTTGTAAACCAGAACTCGGGCAGCAAGCATATGAAATACTGAATTGACTATGAACTTCATGACTTAAAATACAGAGGTCTCCTGGCAGGCTTCAGATCCACAGACATGGCAGGCTGAGTTATGGAGGAGATGTTCCACCTTTGCACTGTAATTTACTTCTGAGGTGATAAATCTTTATCCTGAATTATATGCTGGAATCAGAACTGTTATTAAAATCTTGCACAGAAGAGTTCTCCAGTTATTCACCGCTTCTCACAGTACATGAATCAGGGTCCAAACTGAAAGGATCAAGCACCTAGATTTGAATTTAAAATGATTTTTTTTACGAAACACACAGCTTAAACTGCACAATTAATTGCTAGAGGAAGTGACAAAAACAAATGCAGTGTAGAAAAATGAGAGCTGAGAAAAATCAGGTGAATGGAGAGAGGACAGGTACATTAGTGGTGGTTAAAGAGAGCAGTATGAACAGTAGGAAGGAAGAGTCAACACAGAGTGAGTCCATGACAAGTCTCTAGGCAGCTGGGCAATTGGGCCAACAAGAGCAGAATGAGGTTTAACAAAATTAAACTCAATGTAAATCAGACACCTGGGACAGAGCAATCCTCATAAGAAGTACAGTCTGAATGACTAGGAGCAGCTCTACTTGCAAGCCCTGCCTGGGCATTCTGGCAGCCAGCAAGCTGAACACCAACCAACAGTTGACTGCAGACCCTGTCCTGGACTGCATCAGCAAGAATATTGCCAACAGATTAGGAAATGTGATTATCCCACCCCAGTCAGTATTTATTCAGTCATACTGGAAATACTGTTTCCAGTTTTGGTCTTAGTGCAATGGAGACAAGCTGGAGAGGGTCTAGTGAAGGCCCATCATAGTGATATAGGGTGGGAGAACTTGACACATAAAGAAAGATTGAAGGAACCAGGTTTGTTCAGCTTATAGAAGGCTAGGGCAAGGCCCAGTGCAGGACAGATCTAATAATTATCCTCTTCCTGTACTGAAGAGGTAGATGTAGAGAAGGCAAGGAGGCAGATGTTGACAAGGGAGTGCAGTGACAAGACAGAAGGCAACGGACACAAATTGTTCCAGTGAACGTTTTGTCTGTTTGTAAGAAAAATATACTATGAGACTAATAGGTTGTCTAGAGGAGAGGTTGAACCTCATTGGCTGGATGTACAGAGCTCTACTTAACTCTCATTCAAGGTCCTGTGCTCACCAGAAGTTTAGACCAGATGACCTCCAGGGGTCCCTTCCAAGATCCATCTTCCTGTGTTTTGTTTCTTCATATTTCTACGTATCTGATACTGCCCATAGGCAGAATTTGTATATGTAACTAAATGTATGCAACCTGAAACAGTGCCTCATCCTTGTGTTGTTATGATCTATTTCTGTAAAACATATTTTTCCTGTCCAAAAAGGAGGAACGCACAGCACCTAACAGAGGTAGGGCAGCCTCTTGATGTGGCTATGCAGGAGTAGGGATAAGCTATGTTCTTCAGATGAATTGTTAGGTGCTGCCCAGGCAGAAAAGGATCAACATAAAGCTGGTGGAAGCAAGAGCTACCATGCATGACCCAAACGTCACTGCTTCCATCAATAAAGCTGTTTCTTGGGTACGCCTCTGGATACCATGTATTGCTGAACTGTAGCTGAATGCTTAACAGACATTACTATTTGCAAAACCACTATCCTCTAAGGACTATCTCCGATCAATCTAAAACCATTGTTGGTTCATTCAAGTGTCTCATGACTTACATGCACCTGAGACAGCATCTTGCTCTTTAATGGCAATAATGGGGTGAGAGCAGGGGAAAGGAAGCAGCCGAGCGGAAGGAAGTCTGGTACTAGTAAATCAGCCTTGCTTAAACCTCACGGGAGCAGCCTTTCGTGCAGTGACCCTCAGACTACGGTGAGATGAGTCCTCAGTGAACAGAAGCATTATTGCTCCTTTGAAGCCATGGGAACTTCACTGAGTTACACGAGATGAAGGTGCAGCCTTCTGTTATATTGTTCTGTTGATAAAAAAAAAAAGCTGATACAGTAGCTAGTGCCCTGGCCTCTTGAGCCTCTTCACTTCAAGGTTTTTGTCCTCACCGGAGCAATGAGCTGGAACAGTGACGTGATGGGTTTGTTACTGGGCCAAAGAAAAGCCTGCTCCACTGCGTGCTTAAGGGATGCTGTTGTGACTAGTAGAATTTCATCTCTAGACCTACCTGTTTGGCTGTCTCTGCTTGCAAAGCCTACATAACACTTTATATATATTCTCAAAACAAGCTTGCCAATTCCCTTTTTTTTTTTTTTTCAAGAAAACCAAGACAGAATGATCCTGTGCAAACAGGTCAGCGTGAGCCCACTTAGCTGAAAAAAGCCAGTGGCAACAAGACCACTTTCAGAGTCAGGATTCCTTAAGGCTCTTCAGCAAACAGTGAGCTCCTGCAGGAGCTCCTAGAGCTGTCTTGAGAGTATCAGAGTGTTATTGTGGCCAACCTCCACTCACCCTAAAGAGAATTCTGTGCAAGGTAGAAGGACCTGCGTCAGTGCCAGTGTAAGGGTCTAGAGGCAGAGAGAGACTTGGGTTTCTGCCTGCCACCTTTGCTTCTGTTGGGCTGCTAAGGATCACACTGCCTGGCCCAAACATGTAGACAGAAGTCTCCTTTTGCAGGCATGACGCCCATGTAACAGCTGTGCAAGCCCCTAACATCCATTGCGAGCACCGTGATGCTATGAGAAAAAGTGCAGACTCACTCAGCATTATGTTTTCCCCTTTGAGGGCATCACTCAGCTAAGCTGCTGAATATCTTCCCTCCACCCCACACACAACTCCTCACACTCCTTACCAAGAAACCTGAGAGTTACATTTCATTTCACCCAGCCACAATCCCTTTTATCCTTTCTCCTCTTTCCTCGCCTCCCTCAGGACACTGTTTGTTTTGTGCTTTGGGGCTTTTGATGTCTCTTAACCCAAGTTGCCTGTCCCATCTCCACTCTTCCCTCGTATTTGACCAGCTGATACAGATTGTTTCTCAGGGGGCAGTCCCTGTCCAAAAGGTATATGCTGTGACATGAACAGAAGATTTAGTATTCCAGAGTTGCTGGCCTTTGTATTAGGATTTTTTTACTTCATCATAGCCATTTTTTTTTTTTTTTTGCAGTATATAAAAAGTGCTTGTTCTGCAAATAATGCTGATGTACCAGGACCCTCTGGTTGTATCAGTTTTACGACAGCCTTGCGCTGGATCTGGATTCCCAAGGAGGAGAGGCTGGGCTCGCGTGCTCTGCCATTGCTGCTAATTCTTCTATACAGAGCAATCGTGGTCCTTGTAGACTCTCTGGTTAAGCAGTCCCTATCTGCATCTCACATTCAATTTTTATTAGAAATTTGTGATGTCTGTTACCATCCCAGAGACATCTACTTCATGAGAATATTGGTTTTTTTTCTTTAAAAATATATTTTTTAGCATTAAGAAGCCTAGAATAAAAAGGACAGATCCTACCATTTTTAGTATAATCAGCCTGATTCATTGCCATGTATTATTGACAGACTTGCAAGGATTTTACATCAAATTTGGATTATTATTTAATAAATGTATCATAACAGTTAGGCACCATGTCAGAACTGAGAGTCTCATACTAGGTACCTGATACAGGTAAAAAAATGCACAGAGAAAGACCAAGTTTTCAGGCGGTTGAGGGTTCCTGATTTCACTTCTACGTCCTAGTCAATGTGAAAATTTCTAATTTTTAAATCAAACAAATAAAAAAAATTGTCCTCTGTTATATTAATCATGGGTTTTAGATCTGTGTTTCACTGTGGGTCAAATTCTGCCTCCAAACACATGGGTTTGTCACTCCATTTGACTTCCATTGAATCAAGGGCTGGTCTTAGTGAGACAATCTGAACTCAACAGAGTTGTGTGTACAACGGGGTGTTTAAGTACTAACTGATGTACCATGTAATCTGGCACATATACCTTGTGTTTGTATTTGATGTCTATAGTCTGTCTCCTGTCTAAACAGTTTGGACTACCTTTTTTTTTTACATGCCTAAACAGCCTTTAGAGGTAAATTTTGAAATATTTCTATCCAAATTGTAATCATAACCATACTAAGTTAAAAACCAAGTACTCATAAGTAAGGAAATGATAGAATTACTTTTGTTTCTCTACTTCAATATTTAAGTGATTTTTTTTCTATAACCAACCATATTGAATATAGAAAATTTAGATATTCAGGTGAATAAGTAGGGCTGCATGCAGGATCATTACTTTTTTTTTCTTACAGAAAATGAAAGATATTTCAATGTCATATTTTAAGGTGGATTTGGAGGCCTAAATTGTGCAGAGGTGGGGCATGGCATCAAGAGCACAACCTACATCTGTGGTTGCTGCAATTTTCTGCACAATCTGTATAATGGGAGTGAAAAAATCACAAGTCACATTTTCTGGGTGTACTTGGGAAGTGTCACCGATGGAAATCCAATATGGACAGCACTTTTTAATCCCACTAAGGGTAACGAATTTCTGGCTGAGGGCATGAGCTGGTGAAAGTACTTGCATTTCTAGTCCTTGTTGTATCTGGGCCTTCAGTCCTGCCCATCACTGTCCTGTAGCTGTGAGAGAACAAGGTCAACTGATTCGAGAAGACAGTGAATAGGTAACATCCCAGAAAAAGCTAATGATTGTTTCTAGCCGAGATCAGTGCCTGGCATGGCTGTGCAAAGCATGGAGAGGATGGCATGAGAGCAAGGATGAAAGTGAAGACTAGGAGCAAGAAGGGTTTGTGTTGGCTTTCCCCCAGGCAAAAAGCTCTTCCAGTTATGCAAGCAATGATGTTTGTAACACTCTCAGAGCTTACCTTGACCTTTGCATCTCCTTTGCTAGCACTTCTTTCCCGCATTGCTTCAACCATCAAGTGGAAGGAGTGCGGGAGGAGGGGATCTATGGAAAAGAAGTCTCAGTGCTGAGTAGCTAAGTGCCATCCGAGATAACTGAAGTCCTTCCTCCTTAGCACCTTGGAGATGTTAAGTCACTTAAGCCAAAAGTTTTGCAGACAGTTGCTGTTTTGCTTCCTCATTTTTTGAGTGCTTTCAAGTCCTTGCTCCAAACCACAAGAGCACTTGGACTTGTAGAAGAGAATGCCATTGGATTTTGTCAATACAGCCATTAGTCTCTAATCTCCTTAGATATGGCTAACCTGCTTTGCCAAAAATTCAGTCTGGGGCAACCCCTAGGAATGTAAACTTTCAGCCTGCAAGGTGAAGTGCTGGCATACTGATAAATACCTCAAATTGGGCTCTTGGAATGGGAAGCATTTGGCAAAGTATTAAGAGGTGAAACCAACCACAATACTTGAGAATAGAACTTGGCCCTATAAAAAATAAGGAAGAGGAGCTTGTATTTAACAACATGAGAGTACAAAAAAAAAAATCCTCTAGGGCTAGGGTTTTTATATACGATGGTAGGAGTTAGTGTACAAATGAAGCATGTGCACAAAAAGTGGATTATTTAGACTTTCTCTGTGTTTTATCTCAAGAGAGCAGGGCTTCGATGCCCAAGTGGAAGGCTGTGTTTCTCCAGCATTCCCACTTCTGTAAAAAGGTGAGACTACCTGAGACCCTTTATCCCATCTTCAGAAGTGATTTAGGCTTTTATGTACCACATCTTTGATTCAAAATCTGGGGAAGCTCTGCTTCTCTATCATTAGGATGGTTCTGGTTCCTCTAGTACAGTGCTTAACCACAGCATAAAAATATAAATGCTGAATCTGATTCCTTTCCAAGTTCTGAAGAAAATTAGGCTCTGGAGCACCACTGTGTGCTAATGGTGCTGTGCTTAGCACTCAGCACTCGATGCCTGTGAAAAAGAGAATATTTAATTTGTCTGCTGGTTCCTGTGGCCAATAACATCTGACCTGCACACTTCTTTCTGTCACTGACGGTGACAAGGGAGATGAACTCCTTTAATTTAAATTTCTGGGAGGGAATTTAAGGAAAGAGAACAGGCAGAGATCACCTCAGCTTTAAGCAATGAAGTTGCATTTATCTTCCTCAGCCCTCTGGCTGACAACATGAGAAAGTGTTGCTTTCATGTGAGGTGCTCACCTCACCTTGTCTGGAAAGGCTTGCAGGCAAAATGGTGCTAAGGGCCGTGGTAATAGCCCCTTGGGGATTGGCAGACTTCATATTTCAAGGTGGACTGTGCTTTCCAGTAGTTTTGGACTTAAGCAAATTTAATCTAGGCTACATGAAAAGCTCCTTCTATTACCTTTTGTACTTTCGCCCTTTTTTTTTCTTTCTTTTCCTTTTGGCCTTTCTTTTTCCTTTTGCCTCACAGTTACCATGACCTTGAAATGGGAGGGGAAAATTAAAAGAAAACATTCAATATCTCAAATGTTGTTAAACCACCAGAAACGGATAGAAGTCTGAAGAGGTCATCACTGAAAATAATCCAGCTGGGGAGCTCATTATGAATGTCACCTTTCCAAGATCAGTGCCATTTCCTCATGGTGTGGGTGTTCTTATTTATTATGCCATTAAAGTTGTTTTCCTTTGGGCAGCCTTCAGGGATCTTCCCTGGGGATTCATTAGCCTGGGCAGCAAGCCATGTGGAACCCCCGAACGTTAAGCGCCAGCTCTGTTGGACACACAACACTCAATATTTCACAGACAACAATCCAGTGTGTTTCTAGAGGGGAAAAAAAATAGCTGGCAGGTAACACACTGAGCCCGTCACGATGAATACGTAATGCCACAGTGATTCCTCCTTCTTGAGGCTAAACAGCATGATGTTGCAGATTCTTAAGGTATGACTATGGGCCCCGTACCTCTGCTTGGCTTGGCTCACACGGGCTCACAGCTCTGGGGTCCCATACTCCATTCCTCTGATGCACTTGCACTGCTGCTGAGTCCCACCGTCACTGCACTGCCCTGCTCCCGGGATTCAGATTTTGGTGTAGTGTTTCTCACGTGCAGCTGGCCAGAGCTCACTTGGCACTGCTGTTAATAATTCCCGGTGCCTGGGCTTCTCCCTCTTCCAAGATACTCCTCCTGTTCTCACACAGGCCTGCCACAGAGGGCTTTGAAATTTGCTTTCCACAGACCTTTAAACTCAGCCACTGGTAGGTTAGCAGAGCACTATATCCAGGATTAGCTGTAAAGTCTATCAAGGGGCATGAGAAAACTCTCTGGATTTCAGCAGGTTTTAGATCCAGCCCAAGGGAGACAGGTCAAGACTGATACGGCTGGCAGGGTTTGAAAAAGTACCCAAACCGAGCTGCTCGGCAGAACTGAGCTGCTGGGACCAGGGGATACCACAGAAATAAATGGAAAACTGCATTACCTTTTCTTCTGTCTGATTGCAGCTGCGATCCACAGGGACTGCGAGCGTAAGTGCAAGCAGGTTGGCTGAAAACTAACGGCTGCCTCTCATAGCATGAAAAGGACAGAGTTTGTACTGTCTTTTCCAATAGAAAAGATTCCTTGTTAGTTTTTGGATAAAATTGTGTTGCTGTTGGTTAGAGCAGGAGGAGCCACGGCACTGCTGTTCTCCTCGCACATGGGGACATCACACAGCAAAGCAGCTGGCGGAGGAAAATCCATCAGGGAAGGGAGACTGTCCTCCTCCCAGGCAAACTAAATTGAAGTGCCAGATCACGGTAATAGCTGCTGTTTAGGGAAGCAGAGGAGGAGGCATGAAAAGAGTCAAGGCAAGAGAAGAAATACAATCATCCATATTTCCAATGAATAAAACATGTCTGTCCTCATGCAAAGAGGGTGAGGTAATAAGGGCCTCACATCTCAAATATGTATTTGCTCTCGGTTTCTTCCAGGCTTGGGGGGCTCATTTTGCAAATCAATAATGGTATTTGTATAGCTGAAATTGCAGTGTTACTGCGCGCACCGCTAACGTTAATGCCCTGCTTCCCTCCCTGCTACGCGGTTGTTTTTCCAAGTGCTTGTGTCTCAGCTGTAAATACACGCTCTGCTCTGAGGCAGAGGGCCGGGAAACCCATTAAGGTGCAGGCCTAGCATCAGGCCAGGCCACGGCAATTCCTGGCTCCAGTGGGAATCGCAGCTCCGTTGGGATTGGGCTCGGTGCGCAGGGGCCCACTTGGCAGCACTGCGGACTGGTTTGTGCCAGCCAGTCTATGCCTGGGGTGCAACGGGAAAGAGTCAATCTCCAGCAAGAGCAGCAGCCCCCCATACCTATCCCAGACTAATAACAAATGTGCCCAGAAGGCTGCGGTGACCACAGATCGGATCTGCACCCAAGAAAGAACAGGAATGCCTATGAGCACCCCTCAGGCTTGCAGGCTCCCTGAAGGAGAATAATTTTGCCTCGATCTTGTGCTCCTCCAGCAAGAGTGCTGAAATTGCTTCTGCTTTATAGCTAAGCAGAGGGAGAAAGATCAAATCCACTGCCAGGTAGTTGCAGTGCCAAGCTGTGGGTGGCTTCCATGTAACTCATGCAGCAAGAAATACTAATAATAGAAATACATAATCATTAAGACAAAAACAATATTCCAGCTACGTGTTACCCTGCCTTTGCAATTCATACTGGTGGCACAGTGCAGCAACACACTTTTAAACTCTGTAATAACTAAGAAAGATAATTATTTTTCTTAAGAAAGCTAAAAAAAAAGCAAAAAAAAAACCCTGTCTGAATAATGCAATAAGGCAAACCTTCAGTTTGGACTCTCCTCGCTCAATAGGGAGAGGAGCAAAAAGGAGAAGGTTCACTGGAGGGTAACGAGATCAGGGCTATGGGAACACACACTGCAAAAAAAAAAGCCTGGAAGCACTTGATTTATGGAGTCTGATGTAGAGGGGATAATCTCATAACCATTTATGGCTGTTTGAAGGACATATACAAAGGTAGTATTGCCACATCATGTCAAAAGGGGCCATGGTCACAAACTGTGCCTTGGTGGTTAGGCCTGGGCATTACAAAAAAGCTTCTTAAAGCAGGAGGGTCGAGTAGCCCTAAAAAAGGTGCTCAGGGAGGTTGCTGAGTCCCCATCCTTGGAGATCTTCAACGTTGCTGGCAAAGTCCAACTGCCTGTTACAGGTGATAATCTGTTTTCAAGTAAGACCTGAACTATAGGGTTTCCAGACATCTCCTATGATTTAGACAGATTTAAGGGAAGAGGTGATCAAACAAATTAGTTTTTTTTTTTCCAATGAGATTACTGGCTTGATTGATGGAGGTAGCAATCTAGTTTACTATAACATACTTTGGCATCTGCACAGCTTCTCACTTGATGATATAGAGAATTTTGGTTAAAAAATGAGAGTAGTAAGGAAAATCAGGGTAGCACATACAAAATGATTTGAAAGGAGGCCAAATGAGAGGTCTTGAAATAAAATGGTAAATGAGGAATTGTCAATGTGGACAGCATAATCAAGTGGTTTGTTTCTGGACAAACCTTGCAAAGATTGGCAGGGGTGTTATTTAATATTTCTATGAATGAGCATCACTGGAAACACTTGCAGATAATCAAAAGATTGCACTAGCAATACGCATTGAATTAGGTGTGTTAGCAGCAATCTGATTACTTGGTAACTCAACACTAGCAAATAATATTTTCATTTTACAATGACCCATCAGAATCTGTACAGGCAGAGTCACAGCATGAGCCACACGGATGGGATTAGGACCACTCTCCTAAACGGTGCTAAAATGGGAGAAACGCTGCTAGATGGACAGGGGAAAACCAGATGTCAGCACCGTCCCAGATGTCAGCACCATGCTAGGGCTAGAGGAGTTACCATTGTCTTGGGAATTAGGCAGGGGAATTATCACATAGGAGAAAGAGGATCTATTTCCATGATTCAGGAAGGATGCTGAGAAATTGGGGAGGACTGGGGAGTGAAGAGCCATGGGAATTACTGGACTGTTGCATTAGGTAGGTGTTTTGGTGTTGGCAGGGCTAGAGCTCAAAAAAATAAATGCAGTGTTAACAGTAAGAAAGGCATGAGCAACATGGGATGAAAATCCTTTAATGTTTACAACTGAGAGCCGACAGTCACTTCCCACCACACACACACACACACACACACACTCTCTCTTTATTGCTTTCCTTGAGCAAAGCCTGAGTAAGCTTTATTTTCCTGGTCATTTGCAATTTTTACTATGCTTGTTTCCTTAAAAAAAAAAAAAAAGAAAAGAAAATGATGAAATCTAAAAATTCATCCCATTTAACTCAGTAGT
>JAVCKT010028738.1:0-16743 GCA_032273925.1 Rhynchotus rufescens
AAAAAAAAAAAAAAAAAAAAAAAAAAAAGAATGTAGAAGAATGAATGAATGAAGTAGTTCAAAAAAAAAGGGGAGAGGGGAATGAACAGAAAAAAAAATGCCCTATTCTTCAGTGTAAGTAAAAATATGGACCACAAATTTAAAGGCAGAATGTGCACTAACTATAAAGCTTCCTGCTTTACCTGATATTGTCTAACTATTTTCAGGAATAAATATTTTTGTTTTTTCTCATAAATCATACAACTGATCACAGATGTTTCTTATTTTTTTTGACAGCACTTACATTCATGGACAGTCTCTTACATTTTAAGAGCTATTCATTCAACAGTCTCCCTGTCAATGAGAAAATTAGTTTAATTATTGAGAGAACAAAATAAGGCACCATTCCTGGTAATATACATATTCAGATACACATCTTCCTCCTGAAACACGTGTAATTTCTATTAAGACTAATGACAGTTTCTTGAAAGAGAATATCCTCATTACAATTTGCAGTGCAGCACATTTTAACACACAAATAAGTAGGATTAATTTCCTAAATACTGATGTTCTCCCTCCCCACTGCCAATATTATAAACTCTAAAAATCCAGCATCAGAATTTGAGAAAACTCACATTAAAAAAAAAGGGAAAAAAAAAAAGCACATAAAAGAAAACAAAGTATTTAAAAGTTATGGCATATTTTAATATTTCAAATAAATTCAGAATTTCCAGAGTTTTAATATTTACTTGGGAGATGAAATACCTCAGTGTTCAGTACTTACCCAAAATGTCTGATGTACTCCCAAATTAGGAAAAAAACTTTAATCTTTTTTTTATTATTCTATGGTAAAATTACATGGTATATGGCTAGATCAGCACTTGTATGTATCAACATATCTATTTTTCATTATTTGTACATTTGCACTGGAAAGCCTTTCAGCATTCCTGTGCTTATATACCTTTATTCCTGTTATGTATGCTATATGCAATCATACTCATGGTCAATTATATGTAAATGGACATTATTATTAAGTATTACTAAAAAACAAATTATAATCACAATCTACTTTACTTGTTTCCTGATATTTGAACACAGAAATATTAGTGCAATTTAGCATAACAGACACCTGAAGATAGCATTGCTCCATAGTGTTAGCTGATGGATTATTTCACTTCAAAATATCCCATTTTGGGAAACAGTGACAAACAGTAGCAACAGAAAGATGCATCTAAAAAAAAAAATTATATTCTAAAATTCTACTTAAAACCTGTATCTACTTTAAAAAAAAATCTGAAGTATTTTCATTCTTTGCTGCTTGAAATTTTCTGGAGTAGACAACATCTTTAACTTAAGAGGCTGGCCTGGATTTTGTAAGCATATAGAGTTAGTATTCAAAGATTAGTTCATTAAGCGTACATATGGTAATGGATGGACTTACAATGGAGTAACCAATGGATGGTTACCGGGGATTCCTCTGGGATTTCACTAATCCAAAAGGAGTTTTTTCAGTCTGTTTTACTACTTCTATTGATGATAAAACCCAATGAAAAAGCACATATACAAACACAGAATTGATTGTTTGCATGGGGCAGTCTCAGAAGTTGGGTTTGCAGGAGATCTCCTTACATTAATCTCTTACAAGCTGCTCAAAAAAAAAAAAGAAATCATAATCATCTCAGCTGTTTTATAAATACATTCAAACTATAATTTAATGGACTTCTACACGAACTGAACAGATTGGTGGTGGTTCATAGAATCTCTTGCTGTGACCATATGAATATTACAGTCAAATATGTAAAGGTTCCTTTAAAGCACAGAACTGAATTCTCTAGAGCCATACAACATGAATTACTGAACCTTGTGAAGCAGGAAGCATGCTGCTCAGCAACAAAACAGAAATACAGCAGGAACATGGGATGCTGTCTGAGACCACTCTCTTCCCTTGCTTACAACTACTTCCTAGTGACCCTTACCTGATCAGGCTGTTTCAACTACCTCATTTTTATCTTTGTGTGACACAACCTACAGCTTTTTAAAAGGAGAAAATAGTTAAACTCACTTTTCAATCAAAAGGTGTTTTATCACAATTGTGATTTTTAAGAAGAACCTGAAATGCTTTCTATCTTTACAAGTTTAAAAACACCTCATTGTGGCTTTACTGCTTTGCTTAAGGTTTACTTTTTCATTCTTTATTTGACTTCTGTTGCAATTACAGTGCATAACATATTGATGTTTCAAAAAATTAATGAGAAATGATCCACTAAGACATCTAAGTAAAAAGATGTCAATAAACCTGAAGTGAAACTATTTGTATGTCATTTTTAGAGGATTTCTTTTCTGTCCTGAGTTGGAGTCAAAATTAAACAGCAAAACTTCCTACAGATCAAATTATTTTCTGACTTGTTCTGCTGGAAACAAACCAAGGTAACAATATCAAGTTCCTTTTCTGCTCTCCTAAATCAACCTCCAGGTCATTTGCTCCCGTTAGCTGTATCTTTAACCGCTTTCCCTAGATTCTCTATCATTCCAGGAGCATGCATATTTTACAATTTTCTCCTTTCATCTGTAGCAATCTGCTTTTTAGATCTCTGCAGCTAAAACGTCCATTATTACCTTTTGCTTTCCCATCCTTAATTAGTTACAAAAGACATCAATTTTGTCATCTTGCAAACTTATGGGAATTGATTTTGGTTAGAGCTAAATGAGTTTATGCTAAAAGACCCTAGAGAGTGGAATCCCTAACTGCACCTTAGCACTGAAGCCTGAGCAGCCTTACGCGTTAATATGTAGCAGTGTTATTAAATGGGTATTAGAGAGACACCCTTTGTTATTGTGCAGCATAGATACACTCTGCAAAAAACTGCACAAAGAAGTCAAAACTTGGCTGTTGTCCCAGCTCTGCCTGAAATGACCTTGCTCAAGCTGTCAGTGAACTTGGTGAATGATGTATCCCAAGGCAGGAAAACTTGCATTATAATAAGGGTTGTTAATGGCTGACTGTGGAAAATCTGGACCTCCTATGTATAACCTTTAGATGCGAAGTTCGTTGAATCTTCCAGTAGGCTACAGTGCGTGCTAGGGAATAGACCGGGTCTCTCAAAAAGCACGTAAATGTTAACATGTTTTGTCTTTGCAAGAATTATTCTGAGAATGTTTGTTTGTCTCGTCGGAGCCCAGAACTTTGCTCTGTGCAGATGGCAGCAACACTAAACTCACAGCAGACCTCATTTCAGAAGACGCATAACCAAAGCATTCACATTTAAGACTTGTCTTGGGTATTATTGGCAGTGCACTTCTCTTCAGTCAAACTCATATCCATTAATTCACTTTACCTCCTGGTAAAAAGAACAAGAATTTCAGTGCTTCGCAAATGATTCCTTCAAGGCATGTGGGGAAAAGAACAAAACCCAGCACAATCACAGCTCTGTCCCCTCAGCTTAAGAGCCAAGTAATCATACGGCAGCCCTCATATCTTCCCCCTTCCTCTTCCTCCCTTTTCTCACCTCAACCCTCAAGTCAAGATCTCTTTTAACTGGCAGACAGTTTTGTTCATCCCCAAATCTCTCAAGCTGCTACCAGCCATTCTCATTTTCTCCCCAAGCAATGTACAGAAAACTCAATATTTTTACTTCACTAGCTGGTACTTCTCAGATTCGCTCCGGGATTCCAGACTCATCGTGAAGCAGCATACCGCAGGCTTGCAAACTGCTTAACTGCTTTTGCCTTCCTTCTATCCTTCAGGATTATCCTCCTGTCAAAGCCCTGCTGAGTGGCACTGCTCTCTCATCATGAGTGAATCACCAGAACCGCCGGTGGCCTTGGGCACCACAACAGAGACCACGGAGGCCGCGGCCCAGGGCACCAACAGGCTGCGCAGCTCCTCCGTGGCAGGGAGAGCTGCTGGAATTGCTGCCTCCTTTCTGCACGCAGCCACCTGCAGACGTGACTTCACTGTCCCTCTTCTCCTTTTGCAGACATGCACATTTATTAATTGAATGTCTGACACAGGTCCTGAGCTCCACTGAGACAGTTCACCCTAATCACAGGCCCGAGTGCCCAACTGCAGCTCCCATGTGTCGGGGGCAGCACTTGCCAGGGACAAGCACTGCCAAGCAGAGGCTCCTTCTCCATCCCAGGCCCACAGATCTCCTACCGTGGGCACCGCCACCCTCTCCAGAGGGCAGAAAGCCCCTGTGGTGCCTGTTGCTGCACCTCGCAGGCCTGAGCTCTGAGCAAGAACCTACCCTGGCGCAAGCTGTGTAGGGAGGCCGGGGAAAGCTGCTCACCGACCTCCCGCCTTTACGTGGCAGCTGCCTTTGGCCACTGGAGACCACCAGAGCAAAGCTCAAGATTTAGAAAAGATGATTAATTCACCTCCGTTCGTTCTTGACACACTGAAATTGCAGAATTAAGGAAAAAAAAATACTGCCAGCTTTCTCAAACTGGAATTTATTTCTCCTTCTTCAGCTAAGCTAAGGAGTTTAGGATAGCTTTGACACAAGATCCATCTAAGTTTCTTCTCCCGCTTCACACACAAATATACATACACACACACACACACACACACACACACTTATATATTTAAAATAAAGCAGAGTTCTCGCTCCTTGAAGAGAGTACTAACTAGGCCTTCAAAAGGCCTAACTAGGAATGAGACGTCTGAGCCTTTTGCTCATTCTCCTACTTGAGAAGCTGAAGTTCCATGTCAGTGAAATCATACTTTGCAGATCTGTTTGGCAAACCTCTTTGGAGAAAATTTATTCTTCCACAGGGAACTGCAAGAATCAGTATAAGAATCATGACAACCAGTATTTCACTGACTTTTTATTTACTTCTTTGACATTTTTTTCCAGTGAGGAATTTAATACAAGGCACCTCTGCAGAAGACATTACAATATATTAGGTAATGCAAGGCCTACTAGAGCAGTAAAAAGACTATTATTTCAACATTTTACATAAAATAATTTCAAGAGTGAGTACAGTCATATGCCTTTTATTCACAGGCCTGGCAAAAATGCTATCACAAAACTGTTCGATATGTACAGCACACCTTTTCCTTTTCTTAGCTAGTTGAATAAACAATAGTATTTCTCAGGAATAAGAATTAACATCTCTGGGGAATATTTGTAATAAACAAACTAAATATTGAAGGCTAGATAGATTACTCAAATTCAACCTGTGAGTTTTTGGAGCTTTTTATTTCTTGAGGATCTTATAAAAGGACTTTTTTCCCCCTAGGAGTCAAGTTTTATCTAGAACAGTAAATCCAGGGTTTACTTTTATGGTTTGTTGTAACCTGTAGGGTTAATACAGTAAAATTAAAAATAAGTGCCTCTTTTGATAGGAATTATACGGTGTAATTATCTTAGTTGTTATTATTCCAGTAAATTATAAAAATGGCAGATTATTCACCAACTATATCACATATACTAAAAATAATGAAAGTGACTAAATATGAACAGCTTGCTTTGTCTTTTACTGCATTTCTGTCTGCAAACTATCTAAACAAGAGCTTAGCAATACTACTTGCTCTGTCATTTACCCATCTCAGCATATCGGTTCTTAAACTTTTCTTTAAGGCTTCTGAAAATAGACAAACGTGCAAGTAGTTCTGTCCATGTTCTATATGAATGATTTCTTCTAGTTTTCTCAGTTCATGGCTAATGAGAAAATGGTATTTATACTTAGTTAATATTATTAATTTTCCCAAATAAACTAAGGACATAGAGTAGCTCAAATAGGAGCTTGTTGTAAGAAGTTGACACTTGGGCAAATCATTCTATCTTGTCTTCATATCAAATTCCTCACCAAGGATACAGGAATAATAGTGGGGAATTGTTTTAGCTGGTGCTTATAAACCATTTGACACTCAAATAGCAGTCTTAAAGGAAAAAATGAAATATTGCACTGTTGAAATGTTGAAAAAAAAATCACATTCAAAATTAAAGAAGGTCTGATATGAAAGCCTAGCATATCAGCTGATATGAAAGCATTCACTAATCTTATGTCTTCAAGGTCCAAAGGAATGAGGACTAGGGATACGTAATAGGAATGAAGAGGAAAAGAACTGAAGAGAGTTCACCTAGCAGGGGAACTTCAGTACCCGAGCATCGCAGTTCCCCAGCCGCCATCCCACGGGCATCTGCACCACGGGCAGCTGCACAAGTTGGCCTGTTGGCCGGTGCCAAAGCGGTTTTGCTCCGGTGCGAGCCTAGACCTACAGGCAGCTGCCTAGAGTTAACGCAGGCTGCTTCTGTGCTGAACACTTGAACAGCTCAGTGAGGGAGTACTTGAGCAAATCACACTGTGGTCTGCACAAGAGACACGTTTCATACAGGCTGTTGGCATGAAACCCCTCACACCACATACGATCTAAAGCCCTGCAATCTGTGGTAATGGCAAGTGCTCCATAAAAACTAAATCTAAAAAAATAGCCAATTTTGTCCTCATGCTTTGAGCATTTTCAAATGTTACAATACAGGAGTGTGGAATTGCTTGGGGGAAGAAAAAGAGATACAGCTGCCACTTGCATAGTTTGCCTTTACATAATATGTATTATCTAACATGTGTTATAACTGATTCAAAGCCCCATTTCCTCTCTCCCATTCAACATCCAAAGCATCACATCAACTTCCCACGCAGCCCACATGACTAAGAGCTCTCATTTATTCAAAGCAGATGGCTGCTACCACCCAAAAGAGCTTCAGACTTAATTCCTCTTGATATTTTTGAGTCCCTGATAAGAGCCAAATTACTAATAAGATGACTGGAGCTCAAGATCACCAACTATTTCAACCTAGGCGTCCATGTCACAGAAACCATTGACCAGTTGAACAGTTGACCATAAACTGTTTCAGGAATCACGTGACCTCCTTATAGTCACCTTCTTTATTCCCTCCAGATTTATTTATCGATTCAATTCAAACAGTAGAATTGAACTATCTAAAGCAAATTGAGGGAGATAAATGAATGCAGGAGGAAAAGGTCAGATATGCAATAACACAGTCCTTTCTCTTTACCAACCTGCTTATTTCATGCTTTTTGGTATCCAAATTCCTCTTGTGTCCACTTCCCTCTTGCCCCTCCTTTACATATAAAATACACAGATATTGCCTTACTGTGGGTTTACTAAATAAATGAGTATGAGATGGGAAATGGGATGAAAAAGAAAACAAAATTAAGAGACATACACTCCTTACTTAATCTAGGACTGTTTTACAACCTCCATTCTATTTTTTGCTACAAACATATAGGCAGGGTATATTAAGTCCGATTTCATGAATGTTACATGTGTTCCATAAAATTTGGATCAAATGAGGGAATTATGTTGCTGGTATTTTGTAGTCCATTAGAAAAAGCTTCTCTTTTCTCTTCAACTTCACATATCAAGAAAGGAAAATCTTGTAAGTATGAACTCCTGTATGCCTAAGATCCATGGGCTGGCTACCAACATCATTACCAAAACGGTAACGGACAAAACCCAGATTTGGTGTCAGCTCTGCCCAAGAACTGCTAGAGTGCCAGGTGCCCAACAACTGTTTCTGAATGTCACTATATAAATAAATAAATAATAAATAAAAAGCAGCTAGTTATGCTTGCAAATATCTTCCAACTATATACAGCAACAGAATTGAATTAAACAAAACTAAAACATGTTACCATATTTTCATATAAGCAGGATTCTTTAAGCTTGTTTAGTGCTCTGTTGTCTTTTACATCTTTTCAAAGTGTGAGTACTAAAAAACTTAATTCTTTGCATTTTAATTTTAGATATCTTATTCCAAAACTGTCAGTTTTTTTCCTACCCCCTGAATCCGACTTCTACACACATGACATTTACATAGCCTTTCAACAGCAGAGGTAGTTCAACTGACAACTGCAAAAGACAAGACACACACAGACACTGAGAGAGAAAATGCCTTCTTTTTTGGGGGGGGATAAAGGGGTGGATAAAGAGAGAGAGAATAAGGAAGGTCATGCTTGCTGCTATTTGGAGGAAATAAGAAACACTGAAGTGGCATAATAGTAAACAAAACAAAATAAAAAATCTCCAGTGATCTGAAAATATCTCCAATGACATGCTGTTCTAAAAACCACCCTCTACAGAGAGCTTTTCACATGCAAACATGATTGGATCACTCATTGTTTTCAGTGTTTTAGCAGTCCAATTTATGGGGTACAACCCTCCAAATCTTATTTGCTTCATATATTTCATGGTGTAAATGACATTCAGGATTTATGCTGAGCACTGGCAGTACCTTCAGAGCTACCATTATATATCTCACTGAGCAGGAACATTTTTCTCTTTGCTAGTCATTAAAATAAAAATTAATAATATATTTTTGCATTAGTGGCAAAATTAGTGGGCATTCTGCAATACTAAGTAGCTTCTAAATGAAGCAATATACATTAAGTTGCTCATGTAGAGATTATAATCACCTACTGCCAACAGAAGTAACTGATGTTTTCTTCCTGTTCATTTTTATTTAAAATTCTCACATTGTTAGGACAGAAGTTTAAGAAATATTGTGAAAATTGGAGACAAATAATTTCCATTTAATCAAAAAACTAAGAGAAAAAAAGATTCTAGTACTATGAATGCTATTCTTCCACTTTTACAATTACAAGCAATTTTTTTAATCATCGCTACCCTTTTGTCACTCCCTACAGTTCATAGCAGACCCATACAGATTTACTTTAAAGCCCTAAAAGACTTTTGTTTCATCTTCATGCAGTGCAGAACACAATGTTTCTCAGACAAACATGAAGAAACATGAAGACACATATTCAAACAGTATCTTATTAAACAGTATTAATATGTTTGACAAAGAAAGTTACTCGTATTTACACTTTGTTCTTCCCGCAGTATAACCCCTTAAAGAAATGAAATGTAAAGAAATGTAATGAAATGTAAAGATGAATCCACAGTGTTCCATGTGTGAAACACCGGACCAAGCAGCTGAGCAGGCAGGAGAAGGCGTTTTCGAGGTTCCCTCCGCCGGCACGCTGCAGGACGACCCCTAGGGCAAGTACCACCGCCGTTGACTTCTCCCCTATAGCTTCTCACCTACAGCTCACCACAGAAACCCCAAGACCAAGTGGGCCTTTCACAAAAACAGGCACGTGGGAAAAAGAAAACAAACAAACAGTTGTATTTTTCTTTTGTATCTTCACCTGAAACACAGTCCTTTTGATAACCAAAGCGTTAGAATTGAGTGCAAGATGCAGAGCATCTTTTGTCACACATTTTTTTTTCCTCAAGTTACATAAATAGGTTTCCTGCGCTTTGATCTTACCTGCAATTCTCGCTTTGCACATCAAGGACAATGAGAGTCTCACGAAGAGCTACAAACCTCAAATACTTCTGCTTATACTGAATGCAACCCAAAGCACATGTTAGTGTAGGAAAACCGATCTGATGCAGAACACTGGGTTGTAGAGGCTCCTTAACCACAATGTTTATCTTTTGTCTATGTTGTCTTGAGACCACACTACAGAGAAGAGCAATTAAAAACATAGCCTGAATGATGGCACCAGAAGAATCCCAAGTCTTTCTTTACAAAAGAAAAGGAGTCATAGTTGAAAGCAACTGCAAATTGTTTACATTTGCAGATTCAGGAAAAAAGAAAAAAGGGAAAAAAAAAAAGTCTTTTCACCTGAGCATTAACACATTGAGTATATTCACATTTAATGCCTTTCTTATTCAACTAATGATTTTTTCAGCTTTTGGTTGTAATAAGTGTTTTCAAAGATCCACAAAAATAAATCATGCTTATAAAAAGAGTTTTGATAAGCACTGTTCCTAAGTTCCCCGGGAGCATCGAAAGCTCTTCTTTCTTTGTCTAGTAAGAATTATCTATTACAGCTAAGCAATAACAGCTTGAGGTCTGCAGAGTATCACCTAGAATTTCCCTCTGTGAAGGAAGATGCAGCTCTGCAGCCCATGGCAAGCCCTTGACGGAGGCTGATAGTTGGAGAACTTACATCGACTTGACTTTCAAAGTACAGATGAGACAGGGTAACAGATACAAGAGATTCAGGGAAAAAAAAAAAAGAAAGAAAAGAAAAAGGAAAATTGCTCTGTGAAGAGTTTAGTGAGACTGGATGGACTGGCTGGCCATTGTTGGTACATCAGCTTTTAAGATGTTTCTTTAATACAAAAAGTAGATAGCAATATTTAACTTGTCTTTTTAGCTTCCTCCCTCCTTTGCTCTAGGGCAATCTCATCAGCAATTTTATTAAGCTCAGAGTTTCAGCTCTTTTTGTTCCTAAGCATGTAAACTTCCATTCATTTTTTAAAGAGATTCCTTTTAGAAGAGCTGCCTGCTGAGATGCAAGAAACACAATATCAGCTGACAGCTCCACCACAATATGGCCTTCATGGTACTTGCCTGTCCTTACTAATGAAAGAAGTGCAAGACTTACATGAAGCCTTAAAGAAAAGGCACACAGAGCTGTTTCCAGTGGCAAAATAGAAAACAGACCTGAGAGCGATGTGGATGAAATTGCGACAAAACAGAGTTGCTTCTAATGGACATAAGAAAAAGTCTCTGAAATGTTTGTCCATTCAAATTTTTAGGATAAGTACCCTCTTGGAGCTAAAAGCAGTAATTCGTCAGAGATGGGAAAACAATTTATTATATTTCAACAATTGCTTATTTTGAACAGCCATTTTACCTCTAATCTTTGAGCACTTTCATGAAAAATTAAACAGAAATTCAGGATAGAGTACAGAAGCTAGAGGAAGCATTTAAAGAAAGGAAATAGGATCAATGAGCTCAACACCTCAATTCTGGATACAACACATTAAAATACACAGGCAACGTTCTTAAAAGTTCTAAAACGTCTGACTCAACTCTGAACTTTTTTTTTAAGGTTATGTTTGCAGGTGCATTCTGCATTTCCAACATAGGTATCATACAATCCCATCCAAATGCATGCAAGACACACAGTCTGTTCTAGACATCACAACAGGAAGGCTATTCTTCAGCTCCTGAACGTGCCCTTGAGGCAGCAGAGACTCTCGAGGGTCACAGGGACCTGCCCCACGCAGCTTCTGCACTGCCTTTAGGCTCTAAGTAGCCAGTCTGCAGACCATAGGCAACTTGCTCCACCCATTTATCTGAATTTTAAGGCAAGACTATACAAAATTCAACTACATACTCCAAAAATCAGGAATCACTTTGAAAGAGAGCAATACCCTGTGTTCTACGTATGCTCTAACCTTCTCTTTCAAAGCATGATCAAGAGGCAGGTCAGAAGAAGAAAAAGAATTAGGCAGCTGACTGCGAAAGTGTCATGACTTTGAAGATGAACATGCTTTGTTGGCTAATAATACACACTTCACTTAAAAGTTCGGGGAGAACTGCTACCTATGCAAAATCCTTGAGATTCAAGATCAGCCTAGGAGAAACCATTAATAGTTTCAGCCACAGGAGATGCAGGAATCCACCGCAAGTAGCATCACATTATTAACTTGGAGAAGGAACTGCATGTGAACAGGGAATCCAGAAAAGTATAGTAATACTGAGTTTGTGTATGTCAGAGACCTCTCAAGCAAGTTAAACAAAAGAAATCGAATAAAAGAAATGCAGCTACAGCATGAAAGTCACCATTTTGCAAAGACCCTGCCAAAACCCATTAATATCTAAGTGAAAACTCCAAATTCTAACTAATTACATTAACAGAGTCATTAGATGCTGTCAATGGATAATTAAATACATTTGCAGTTTTTGCAGCCTTTAGCGCAAGGAATGGGCAGTTATCCAGGTAACCAAATGTTCACAGGGGGAGGCCTCAGCTTTTTGATAGAAATATCTTTCACTAAAATTGCTTAATGTAGCCAACTGCAGCAGTGTTTCTTTTTCATCACTTAGGTGCTTTGTAGCATGTCCTTGAATCTTTTGCCACCTTCCATAGGAATAAAGAGCTATTTGTGCAGGTGATCTTTTGAAGAAGCCATTCAAATTAAAATTAGCCAATGCAGTTCTTTGCATGTTCAAGGAAAGATCTTGTATTTGTTGGAATCAGGCTGGCAAAAGTGTACCCAAAAGCAGAGTGATCCCATTTGCTCTCCGTAAAGTCTCTATTACTACTGTATTTCAAGTATGAAAAATAATCGGCATTAACACCTTTTTCCACTCTGATACCCTGTACCTAGCACAGTACTCTGGAGGGATGAAATAAGGTTTCTTTTCAATATTGCACTTTGAAACACGGTCTTCTATGAAGCTGTCACCACGACAATTGAAAAATAATCAACAGAATAACAAACTTGCCATTTGGATGCAACAGGACTAAGAACTCATAACTGTTCAGCTTGAGTTATTTGTATCAGCAATTTCCAAAAGATAATTTACAATTTTTTTTTTTTTTTTAAACAGGCATTGGTTCCCTAGGGAAAGGTATACAGAAAAGAATAAGCAAGGCTATCAACTTTCAGTCAAATCCACTCTAGCAATAAATCTGCGGAGAGGAAATCAATATGGTGCAGATAGGCATTATGCTGGTACAAAGCAATCAAACATTAAAATCCTCATGAGGACAAAAGGCTACAGAAACACTAGAAGAGAATTTAAAGGTCAAAAGTGTTTGGGGTCAGGGAGAAAATAAACTGTTTACATTGTGGTGTATTGGCCATACAATTTAAAAGTTAACTCAGAAGTATACAATAAAGCAAAATTACTATATTGCAAATATATATCAATTCAGAAACTAAGAATTTAGGAAGAAAGAAAGGAAGAGAGTTCAAAATCAAAAGTGTACACTTTAACAAGGAGGGAATAACTTTTTATTTCACCTATACACCCAGTAAGCTCTTCCGGGACTTGGTTCTATTTTAATAGAGGTCTTTCTGTTCCCTCAAAATATTTTGTAGTTCACTAATAGCAGCAGGTTTTATCACAGCATTCAGAAGATAATCTTAAAGTAGTCAGAAGATTACCTTAACTACAATGCTATGATTGGCATTTTGGGTTTAAGCCAGTGCTCGGTGCCTTGAATAATTACTTCAAGTTTCAAATGAATGCTAAAGCACTCACTCTTCAGCTGCATCAGCGCTGGTGATTCAGAGCAGATCCGACCAAAAGAAATTACATCTTAAGCTATTTTCAGCGCCATATAACAAGTTTTTTTGAAACATTTATAATAATTGGTAGCACCATATTGGCCTAATACGAGAAAAGAGAGTGGAAGGGAACTTGCAGTGCACAAGATGCACCAAAACTGTTCCACAGACAAAACATTACACAGAAGCAATCTTTACCAAAATCTTTGTTCAAAGGCAGGCTTCTTGCTTGTCATTCTTGTCTTTGATTACAGAGCGCTCCAATTCTTTCACTGTCGTAAAAAAGCTTTTTTTTCTGAAATTCTAATTTCAACGAGGGACAAGAAATATCAAATAATGATATATTTTATACTGTTTTCAATCATTTCTGAAAAGGAAAAAAAAATTAAAACAGGCTTTCTTTCTCTGATTACATCTTAGTATTTTCATCTTCAAAACATTATTCTAAATGCAATATTCTTTTACAAAAAGATAATGGAGGAAAAGTTTTGAAAATGAAACAGGATTGCAAGTGGTCTAAGAAAAGGTAGTTAAACCCATGCTATTGAAAGGAATTTCCTGAACAACAGTCTCTTATAGCTAATAAAACTACCTACAGTCAAAGAGAAGCTATTATCAAATACCTAATTTGCAGAGTAGGTAGCAACAAAATTGATGACACATAGTTGAGTTCTACACTTTCTACCCAGAAGTTTTGCCTATCCCACCCTTGCACTTGTCTGCCTTCCCTATCATGGAGAGAGAAATACAGCCCCTCTCATACCCCCTAAGTATTTTAGCTGCCTTCTTGCCGAAATAGCGATAGCAGTCTGCCATTTGATTGTTGTTTTAGTCTAAATAATTTTCCAAATCTTTTACTATCCAGAAAATCGGTACTGAAAAATTTTTAGAGTTCAGCAAAAAGATGGCTTGAAACAAACAAAAAAAAAGACCACAATCTAATCTCTTGAAATTTTTGAATGAAAAACAATTCATTAGAGACATAATATTGCCATTTTTAATCAATTTTAATGACAAATCACCACCTGATAAATACAGTGTGGATGAGGTAACAAAAGAATAACCAAGCTCCAGGCTTTTGGCAGCACTTCAGTATGATGCGTGTAGCCCCCTCTCTTTTTAACAGTAATCCGTAATTGATGGCTCATGACATTGCCACTCTTAAGCTATTAGTTACACAATAACAGTGTTAATTGACTTCTAATTAAGGCAGCCATCTTCATACTTCAAGCTTGGAAGCTTCCTTCCTTCCACAGAGAGAAGGTGGTTACCTTAATTTCCATCTAGCTGATTGTATGTCCACAGACAGACAAAAAGATACAAATTCAGGCCATGAATTGATAAAAACAGTAGCAAAATAAGTGCACGTACACATAATTATTTACCCAGGTTCTCCCCAATCTTGAAGTAGGGTACTTGTTTAGCACAAAAATGAACCAAAATGAACAAAGAGAATACATATATGTTTATCATGTGGACATTTGCGTCCCCTTGGTTTGTTATGAAATAATTTCACTTAGCTGCAGCTGCTTGGCACCATGGAGAGCTGCCTTGCCATGTTTCGGCCAGGCTGTGCACTCTGCAGTCCAAGGCAGTGCAAAGGGGACCCAAGTCGCACACTGAAATTCTCATTCCAGCACCGTGCAGCCCCCTGCACCGAGTCTTGTGAGGCCACGGCGAGCAGCCCCCAACCTGGACTACCAAAAATGGCTTCATGTTTTTCGGCAGTATGAAACGGTAAGATGATTTGTATCATTAAATTTATTATTGTATAAATTTACGATTTATTAGATGATTTCAGACTTCTAAATAGCGCGTCCAACATGCCAGGCTAGCTGAGAACTCGAGTCAAAACTCTCGTTTTAGAGTAGCCAAAAGCAAATCCAAAAGCGTCCCGCCAGGGCAGCTGCCCGCATGGGCTACCGCTGTCCCCACAGGCGGGTGGCCACCCCGCCCCGCGGCTCCTCCTGGCCCCTGCGCAGCGCCCCCTGCCGCTCCGCCCGTTGGCCGTTGGCTACCGGACCAACGGTCGTTCCGACCTGAGTTCTGCACGTTGGTCGTTTTGAATGGTGGGCTTCAGATGTATCGGTACCGTTAACCAGTTGTTAACCATTCGATTTACGTAAAGAAATGAGGTGTGGAAAAAACCCTGAATATATTTTTGGTACAACATAGTATGTATCAGAGTATTGAATATAGGGGACAATTAAATAACAATTAAACTTTCCAAATAATAATACTGTAATGGAGGATTAGGGGGAAAAATAAGATGCCTATTTCAGATAAGAACATTTATAATTAAAATCTTTACCTCCTGACTTCATCTTCTAAATAGAAATTGCCCATGTATTTGGACATTTTCAGTAATTCTTGGAAATGAAACATTTCTAAGAGCAAAAGACCTTCCACAAGAATATTGCAAGAACCTGACATATTACTGCATAAAAGTTTTTTGCAAAAAAGTTACACTAGATAGACATTAGTCAAAGAAGAGGAGAAAGCAAAGACAATACACTTTTAAGTTTGCAGTGATTCAGTTGAATACAGCATAAAAAAAAAAAAAAAAAAAAAAAAAAAAAATACAAGGAATGCCAGAGAAATCATCCACATTTCGTGACTCTTGACATAATATTATCTAGTAGATAATATTTTTGTTCAACTTTATTGCTCTTAAGTGTCAAAGCAATTTTCATAATATCACTAGAAGTTTCAAATAAGCTTTGCCACTTTGCTTTCAAAATTATGCTTTTTCACTAAGATTCTATATGTAAATATACCAATCTGAACTTTATATGACACAGTATGAGTATGTGGAAAACCTACTGTTAGCATAAATCTAAGCTTATGGATGCAAAGGAAGAGGCATAAGACTCAAACACACCATTTACTTGGAAATGAAAAAGAATAAAGACAGTTACACAGGTATTTTCTCAAGTCACATAGGGAATAAGCTATTCCAATAGGAGACATGTTTCCTGTTGTGTGTTGCTTTACACACAAATTACTACAGGGTTCTACAATATCATGGCTTATCAGATATACACATGGGCGCTCTTAGCAAGAGGAATGGACAAAGCAGTGTATGTTAAAGCTAAACTAGTCAAATCAATGACAATTTGTGGAATTCTCTAAAAATAAATATTATGATCAAGCTGAAATAAGTTTATGCATTGACCAGAAAGTGATTCTTTAAAAGTTAATGAATGGCATCATTTAGGTATATGAAAATGATGCAATTTAAAAAAAAAAAAAAAAAGTAAAAAGTAAAACATACACTACAAGAGGCTGTTCAGACAATGAGTTAAGAATATCTTCCTTTCTAATTTGAAATGCAAATGCCTAATCTCATGTATGATCGAAACAAAATGTACAAGGCTTCCCTTCAGATAACCACTCATAAAATTCTCATATCTTGGACAAGTAAACAAGTGAGCTTAGATCCTCTCCAGTACAAGGGGACAGTGTTTTGCTCAAGGGTAGCTTTAATATGCATCCATAGAGCCAACAGGTTCAAAAATATTATACTTTATGCTCAGTTACTTAAATTGTACTCAAGATATTCCACAGCTAAGAACCACATGCAGTCACAGAATCACAGAATGCCCAAGGTTGGAAGGAACCTCAGAGGTCATCGAGTCCAACCTCCCTGCTCACGCAGGGTCACCTAGAGCACGTGGCACAGGGCTGCATCCAAG
>JAVCKT010028739.1:2947-17818 GCA_032273925.1 Rhynchotus rufescens
ACTTTATTTTTTTTAAGGCATCTAAATATTGGAGATCTCACTGGGACAAATGTCTGACTTGATAAGGCACTTCGTTGGGATCTCTGACTAAGAACTGGGTCACAGTAATTGGTACATTCGAGTGAATAATTAAAAATTAATTATTTATTTACTTAACTTAGCTGTTCCTTTGTTCTTAGATTAGCCAGGAGCTCACAATGAGTTTCCTTTGGCTTCATGTGCATTCAGCACATGTCTTTTAATATGTTTATTTTGTAGCCTGCTCAGGAATTTTCAAAGTTTCGGCTGGGTTGTTTCAGAGTGCACAGCGTGATGTCAGGAAAGACATCACTGGTCATCTACAACTGATAAATACCAGACTGAAACTACTAATTCACATGAATTTTAGATTGTTAATAATTCCTAAGTCAAAAGCACATTCCCTTACACAATCCAGTTGTCTGAGGATGCACAAAAAGCAAAAATGGGCATCACTGAAAAACTGCTCAGTTCTGCACAGAATACAGTGCTTTGATATTACTGATTTACCTGTTACATTCACTGCATTGGGAATTGGCCTTTGTCCAGAACAGTAGCGTTCCTGCTTTGTGATAGGGCCTTTCTAGTCGTGAAATAAAGCCCTATAGAATTAATGGGTAAAATATGTGTGTGTCTGTGTGTGAGAGTGAGTGAGTGTGTGTGTATGTGTGTGTGTGTGTATGTGTGTGTGTATATGTATATCAGGATGAAACTTAGGTTTCAAACTCCAGCACAGGTTATTTTAAAACTTCACAGAATCTAATAAATAATTGCATACTTCCCAGGAAATTATATTTGTTAGTTTACTAGCCCTACAGAAAATACATGGGGAAAAAAAATAAACACTTTGGATTTTCTTCAGAGGAATATCATCTTGAAGACAAAGTGCCGTCAGTCACTACTTTGATACTTTAAGCACATGCTTACATTTTATTACACTAGATTTTGCTGACTTTGGGGGAAGAGTTAGAACACTTTTTTTTTTTTTTTTTTTCCCCCGCAATATTAGAGGTTGTTTCTCTGCAGAGGTAAAAAGAAAACGCATATTCATTTGCTCTATTTCCCTGAAAACTAAGAGACCCCACATTCCTTATTTTCTGGGTAAGGCTCAAATCCTGCTCCCACTTTAGTAAAAAATAAATAAGTAAAAATAAAAAATACTTATTATTCTTCAGCAGACAGGATCAGTATTTAAAAGTTGCAGCAGTGCTACCGCACTTATTTGCAGCCTATCACAAAAGATTTTTTATTGAAGAATGTTGATATTTTGATATATTAAGGAAAAGGACTTCTCTCTCAAAAATAAAAATAATCCATGCACATCAGTCAGATATATCATTCTTAAAAACAAGAGGTACACTTAAGAGCTAGGTGTTGGGGAACAGTAAACACCTATTTTAGTTAACTGAGCAAGCCAAATCTATACTCCTTCCTCACTTTGGGGGATCTGTTCTCAGCATAAACACTTGCTGAGCTCTATACATTGCGTATACGTTGCGAGAAGCCACTGGGGAACTTGGAACTATATCTGAAAATAGTTTGCATCTGTAACAGCTATTAAACCAAAAGCAAAACATAACTCATTGGGCAGCTGCTAAGATTTTAGAGACGCACAATACAGAGGATTAAATATTTGTAAAGAGTGCATTAGACTAAATTCTGCTCTCCGTTGCATTTGTGCAACCTTTAGAAATCTATCGGGTTCCATGTTCACAAATGATGAGGGGGCCGGTTAATTCCTTTAAAAAAAAGTCAAGAAAAGTTCAATTTGACAGAGAACATTTGTCCTCTCCCTCTACTGTTCCATGCCTCACAGCTAACATCTGGTGAAAATTAAGCAGCACTTTTTCCCCCTTCCCCCTCACCCCCCAAATCAAACAACAACAACACAAAAAAAGCCCCCCACACTACAAAACCCCGCATATATATCTGATGTATTTTATACATATTCATCCTCATAACTTGACAGATGGGAGGAATCTCGCAGTCATTTCTAAAAGCAGACAAAAGGCCGTTGGTTCTGCTCCACATGATGATTTGTGAAGACAGAATATCACCCGCTTCCGTTGATGATTATGTAGTTCTATCCATCTGTCTGCCACTGGAGGTTGTGAGAGTGAGATACAGCTCACACCGTCTTCATAAACAAAAGTAGACTGTGCTGTCAGTAGTCAGACACGCCAACTAATTGGAGCTGTCGACAGACACAATATTCTGTGTCAACAGCTCTGGTAACAGTTTGAAACAGCAATGATATGTTGGGTGATGGTGAGGATGACACATATGTCTCTAATAGCATGCTAGAAATCTGACATAACTAGAAAAGAATTACTAAAATGTAATTCCCAAGCCTCTGGTTCTGCCGTTGAGACTCGGCGCAGGGAGGAGGAAGGCGCCTGCGTGTGCGCGGGTTGCGCTCGCGCGCATCTCCCTCTGTATCACTTCGCACGCTGACAGCTTAATTTGATGCTCATAATGCCTAACTTTAAAATTAAGCTTTGCAATGAGATTTACAGGAAGCCACCACAATTCCTACACAAGTTTGTAACTTAATAAGGGAACCTTACTCCCCACGTTCTCATGAACTAGAAACAAGTTAAAATAGGTCAAGCAGTAGCCATATTTAATGGACAGTTCTTAATGCATCTGGGCAGGAAAGGACAATGCCATCTTGTTGCAAAGAGGGCTGGTCAGCTGGTATCTAAAATATAAACTGTCCTCTGATCTTGCCAAGATTAATGAACGTTCTTAATTTTAATATTGAGCACAGGAATAAACATATGCAAGATTAGGACCTCCGTTTCTGTCTGCTGCAGATAAAATCATTCACCCTCGTCATTGTTTTTGGATTTGCAAGCAGAAAAAAATCAAAGAGACTGGTAAATTGCTCTGCTCACACATCTCTCTGCTCAGCTCACACATTTGTCCTGCTGCACCATTATGCCCATGCTACATTGCATTTCAAGCTAGGCTGAAGAATGATACATAAGACGCTATTTTACCAAGATAGAACTTTATTTTCTCCTAAAGAGTTAGAGATGTGCCATGCAAACACCACAGCAGCTTTATTAGTAAGCTATATGCACCTCTAGATCTTTAAGGCCCTCACCAAGCTCCTACACAAGTCACTTGCACCAGGGCAAGCTAAGTGCAGAGCAGGTCTAAAACCTCCTGAGCCAGGTATGGCAGCATCGAACTTTGAGGCAAGGATCAAACATCTTGCTCTCTCTGCACCAAATGCACAACCCTCAGTCCCCGGCAGCCACCACAAGACATAAAAAGAGAGACATAGACCTTTCACTGTTATGAGCAACTGCCTTATAACCAGGGTCTGAAGCAGTAGATCTTAAAAGGCATTTTGTCATGGAGGATGAAAAGGAGGAAGCCCCATAGCTCTGCAAACTACAGCAATGCCAGCCTCAGGAGGGAATTCGAGAGCATCCTTAAGCCCAGTCATTGCAATCAACAGCAAAGGTGAAACCCTGCTCTACTGGAGAGTACCACCACACACATGGAGACACGGCACAGTTTGCCAACAGCCAAAGGCAGAGGAGGACCGGTCCATTCCCATCAGCTGCCCTAGCAGCTTTCTACCAAACTTAGAGGGTCAGACATGAACAAAGCAGGCCAGGAAAGACATGCCCAGAGGGCAGGAAGTCTGGAGCTTTACTGAGAAACATGTAGTGACAATAGCTGAAGTTACTGAGGAAGACCCCAGTCTTGTCTGTAGCATTAATCCCTATATTATTTCTTGCCACTTGACCTGCTGGAGCAGCCAGTGCGAGAAGGAGCATGGCGTGCTGACCTGAGCTGGCTCTTTCCAGCCAGGAGAGGGCACACATGTCAGTTCACTGCAAGACCGTCCGCGCCGCAGCCACTTGCTCTTCCCATCTTCATGGCTGCTTTGCACTGGTGTCCTCTGTTAATCATCCAGGCTGACGAGCCTCAAAACTACAATGATAAAAACCTTCAAGAAAGAAGCCAGGAACAATCATTGCCAAAGCCATAACGCTAGAAAAATTCTGTCAAAATATTTAAGAGGAGGAATGAAAAGGACAAGAGTGAGAAACACACTCGGGCAATATTATTTTCTGTGCATAAGCAAGGAGCAAGTTGCTACCCAAGAAGTGTGTGTAAATAGTGTGTCAGCCAATTAGTGCGAGTGTCAGCAGCTGGGCGGTTTGCATAAGATGCAAATTTGGAGGCCATTCAGGGAAGGAAGAATGAAGCTTTGGCACTCGCCTGGCAAACACTAACGGGTATGGGAAGAGGGCCAGCAACAGATAAACCACACAAATAGTGGGTGGCCAGACTTAGGACAAGGAACAACAGTTGGACAAAACACCTCAAATGATCCAGCACGAGGCAAACATAGGACACTTCAAAGTTTTAGTTTTTCAGTTCCAAACTACTGGCGATATGGCTGCTCTCACAGCTCCCACACACTCACTGACATTCAACTTGCATTACACTCGTACACTTAGACGTGCCCACTGCACCTGGCTCTAGTCATTGCCAGTCACAAGGACAACTCCATTAGTTGCCATGTTCAAAACTTAGGGGAAAAAAAAATATCTGGAGAGTTTTTACTCCAAGAGTTCAATTTAAGCAGCTTGGGAAAGGTCAGGTTGCTTACACCTTCAGCCTGAACAAACAGAGGATTCTGCCCCAGAACGATGATTACGTCAGACCTGGCAGGTTATGACAAAGGTACAAGGTTATCCAAGGCCTCTATCCTCTTGCTCACTCTGAGACACAGAGATTTTTATGGAGTCCCATTTTTACCAGCAGCTAAATTATACCAGGTCTGGTTTGCTTTTTCTCAATAAAGTGGATCTAAATAGAGCATCATCAGCATGTGTGAACTAAATCACATACATATGTTTCACCACAACAAGTTCAAGCCCAACATATTTGAAGATTTGCTCATTATGCAACCTTCTGAAGCCTCTTCTCACTGCTTAGACTTGCTGCCTTATACCATTTTGGTATTTAATAATTATTCTAGCTGCCTCCAAAGCCCTTTCACCACACCTTTTGTGGCACATTACAGACGCCTTGGATTTTTCAGGTACAAATTGCTAAACAATTACTGATGAGAGAAAGGTCATAATAATAGGTTACAGACGCCTTTGCAGCCTGCCTTTACTTCATGGCCATTTATAAAGAACCATTTCATCCCATTGTTATAATGATGAGAAGGAAGTAGTTTAAGGTAGTTATAGACAAGCAAACAAAAGGCAAGAGAGCAGCGCGGTATAACTTCTACTTTCACTTCCTGCCTACTCCATTACTTCTGGCATTATGGGAGAAATAACATGATTGGAATGACCTAAAGGTTATAACGGGTGGGCAAGGTTTACCTTGTCGAAAGCGGTGTGAGCACTGTTGGCTAAACCTTTTTGAAAGCTAAAAGTGATGCTGTTTAACAAAACTACTAAGCTGTCATTGGAAAAAAGTATATTACATAGGAAGACCATTTCTCCATAGGCTTTTCTCTCACTATTTTCCTCCCTGTTAAATGTTTTTCTTCTCCTCTCCTCAAAAAAGAAAAAAAAGAAAGAAAAGAAAAAATCTCTTTCAAAACTTGAAAGAACCTACAGGATTTATCACATTCTGCCCTGAAAGAGTCCTCCTTAACTTCATATGAATAACACTAGCTTTAAACTGGGGGAAATTGAGGTAGGATATGGTCCAATATACAGAACTACAAATCAGACAGGCAAACTTCTCTGTGGTACCACAAGACTCTGGATAATATCATTCATGTCACCGTTAATTTTTGCAAGAAGTCTCCCAGCTCACTGGCTTTCTTAGAGTTTGAGGTACAAGATTTGATCTAAAGAAGTTGAAGAATTACAAGTCCAGTCACAATTCAAGGAAACATCAAGGCTTTCGAAACACCTGCCCTCAGGAAGAAAAACACAGTACGATTCAAATGACCAAGACAAGTGACCTCAAGTGCAGCCATCACAAAAATGTAGAAGAAAACAGTCAGCATTTTGCCACTTTCACCCAAAAGGTAACATGTCCTCCTCCTTATTCAAAAAAAATCTCTAAACCTCTAAATCTCCAAAAAATCTCTAAAATTACAAAAAAAAATCCACTTGAAAGATGGGTGATCACATGAATAAATCACGTAGCAAAATCTTGATCATCTTTGAGATATCTCAAAGGATATTTTGAGAAGCCTTCTGTTCCACTCTGGGGAAGTCACTGGGGGAAGATTCAAAGATACTTTTTCTACAACATTAGACCTCAATATCTCTTAATTCTCACTTTTCCTACCTGGAAAACAAAGATTTGGAGACAAAGCTCATAAGTTAAGACAAAGATGAAGGAGATAAGAGTCATCCTTTGGGGTAGCCAAGACTTTTCAATTTGAAAGAAAACCAACCTTTGGACCCTGTCCATCCCCAAGTCCTTCCTGAAGTCACACATCCAAATCCACTCTGGATGCAAAGTAGTCAAGCTGGGCACGGTCAAGCAGATTCCTCTATTACTTACCCCAAGCATCTCTAGGCAGCCTCACACATTCAGCATAGAGCAGACGGACTTATCAGGCTCTTTTCTCAAAGGGCAAAACCTCACATATTGCAAGGGAAAGCAGGGCAGGTAGGCAGCCAAAGTGTAATCCACACTGCTGCAGTGTGGACACAGTCATGTTTCAACCTGTTCTCAGCTCCAGACCACACAGATACAGCAGGTTTATCCTCCAAGGTGAACCACGCAAGAGATTTTTCTGCTTTTACAGTTACAGCTTTATAGGGGACAGGGTTTTATTCCTTGCTTCATCGTTCTCAGCACAAAAAGATCTCCTCAAATCATTTTTATATTTGCAAATACAGAAGACAGGCAGGCCCTATCTTTTGGAAGATTTCCATTTATTACTGTCCAATTTAATCAATTAAACCAAGAGTACTAACTGTTGTTTTACTTTCAATGTCAGTGTAGGGGGCTATTTAAAGAATAAAAACAAGCAGGTCTATAAAAGAATCTAAATGCAAAGTTGATATCCCACATTATGTAGTAAATCCCACTCGCCCTCAGGAATCCAGCCAGCCCAACTCGTGTTCTCTGGACCAGTTGCTCGAATAATAGCCTCGCCTTTGTTTCATCCCGACTTGATTACTATAATTATTTGCTCGCTAGACTTCCAGCTACTGCTCCGATTGTGAGGAGGGCAGAATACAACTGCTAGACTACATGCTGCATCTAAGTCTTTCCATCACATTACCCCTATATCCCCATATTAAGAGAGCTCCATTGCTTCCCAATACAGCGTCGGCCCGATTTTTTAGATCTTGCTACTAATTTACAAGGCTTTACATTGGGAGCCTCAGATAAATCTTTTGCTGCTCCATGTCTGAAGAGTCTTAGGGCTGTACTTGTATATGCTTTTGTCTCCCCCATAGTGTTTTAGACTCTGAACTTGTTTAGCCTTACTCACATGAGCAGGTTTACAGATTTCAATGGGACTACTTACATGAGTAAGAAGTACTCATATGAGTAGATATTTGTAGGCTCAGACCCTAAGTGACTTGGAGAGCTTTACTATTATTCAGTTCTTGAAAAGCACTTGCAAAGAAACAAGAGAGGACTTACCGTATTTATTCAGAGTTATTATATATTCACCATGTCTTCTTCTTAAGCCCTCTTTGTTCTTGAGTTCATGTACTCTATCTACAGTAGGGATGCACAATATTTCTTCTCTCGGGGGATTTTTGCATGCAAAAACAGCGAAGGTTTGACATGCTGGACTCTTGGGGTTTTGTGCTGTTTTGTTTCTCCCTGTGAGAATCTGTAGATATCAACTTGAAACAAAGAGGATTTTGGTTGCTCCTGCAGCAGCAGCACTAACAAGCTGGTGCCAGGGAGGAGTGCTCCACTGTGTAAAAGCGCTGCTCACACACCTCAACAGGCCTTCTGCAGTCCCTAAGGGGTTAAAAGCTGCAATTTTTTCTATAGGTTAAATTGAACATTGTCATTTTCATCTTAAAACACTTGATTCTTTTATGCATTTTCAGGCTAAGGCAGCATGAGGACAGGCAATGTAATCATTGGACTTGCAGCACCTACGTCTAGAATTGCTCTTTCATATTTAAGTTGGTATTTCCCATCTATAAAACAGATATAACCAGATGTGAACCTCCAGAATTGGGACCCACGATTTTGTTTCCACACAACATTGTCAAGCTACACCGATCAATCAAACCTCCACTGCAGGTTTTGCACAGCAGTGCAGCCCATGCTGTTTTCCATCTAGGATGTGCTACACACTAGCCAGCATTAAACCACAGCGGCACATCTGGCCTGAGAGTTTGCCCCGCTGCATTTGCAGGAGAACATCTGAGAAACACCATGACAGGACAGGAGAATCCCCTAAAAGGGAAGGGCTGTGCATGAACTAGCCCAAAATAGAGCGTCAGGTGCCTTAGGTCCAAGCATCTTTCAGGATATTCTGCATGACATGGATCAGCCTCCACTTTAAGCAAGATCACAAATCTGAGCAACTTTCTAGTGGTTCAAAGGGAGAAATAAATCCTGCTCCCATATTTTTTCCCCCTAAATTCTCAAAGCTCTAATAATAAACTGGTTTTCCTTTAGGAAACACTGATATAGCACTGTCCTGTGTCAACTTCCATTGGTCACCAAAAAAACAAGATAGGTGGCAAGAAATTCAGAGTTTGTTCAATCTGCAGACTTTGAAATCCTTTGGGATCCATCATCCTAGGAGATGGCAACCTCCTTCCTTTCCCCAACTTATCACTTGGAGCCACAATATATTTCTACCCTGGTAACATTCTCCCTTAGTCCTGCCATCCTCAAGAAAGAGAAACAGATTTCTAAACCAATCACTTGCAGCTGGCATTTAGGCCACCACAATACACTATGAAGCAAAATTAACAGATTCAATCAGATTCAATTGCATCAACTACTATTGAAGTTCAAATTATATAACTTATCCCTATTAAGATTAAACAAAAAGATAAATAGAAATGCCAAATCAGTAATAGCAATGAAATGTTTTCTTCAGAATGTTCTCATTCTACTACTGAAATCTTTTACAATGCATTTTTGTAACATTTTCTGATGATTTATATACCCTGTTCCTTTTAATATTTCAGTAGCAATACTCATATTACAAACATGACAATTCAAATGCTATAATTAGCATTATGAAGTAATGAAATATAAGCTACTGTGATAATACCTGATAATCTCTTTGGTGAGAAATCAGTCTGGCAAGGAGGGGAAAAAGAAATTCTAACACTGAGACAATGAAACACCTCTATATAACCCTTATGAATCAGTGTGCCTTTTTTTATTCTTAATTTTTTTTAAATCAAGTAGTTCTTTATCATGTAGTATTTTTCAGAATTTTTATTTTTTTAAAGAGGAACTCAAATCTGCTAAATATCTGAAAAAATATTTAAGTTTAAAGGAAAAATAAACTCATTTCCCTTGATAGAAGTTCTTCCATTAATGTCGCTCCTTGCTAAATTAACACAGGTGTTCCAGAAGCAAGAAAGCCTTGCAGAAAGAAGCTTCCTCACTTTCCATTGCACCTTATCCTTTCTTCTCCTTATCCTGCAAACTTCTTTTATTGCAAAAACTGAAACAGGACAGGGATTTCCAGAAAGGTAGAGGCCACAAATATACTCTTTTGCTTGCCTTTAAAACTGGGTCCTCCAAGAAACTCCCAGCCACCCTCACACACCTGCACATATAAAGCTTATATAAACAGACTTACGTGCATAACACAGATCTATCAACTTCATCAGCATCTTTCGTGAGAGGGATTTAAAGTTATCCAAAAGAGCTTTGCTACTGCACTGAATTTGTCCTCTATATTTACAATTGTATTTTGAATGTTTTATGCAGCACAGACACATAAATAAGAGATAGATGTGATGCAGCCTGGAATTTTATATTTTATAATCATCTGGAAACCAACATGTAGGGTTAGGACTAAGCTCTCCTCTAAACATATCCAAGTGTTTGATTAGGAAGTAAAATGAGAATCACACTTTCAAGAACTATGGAGCATGTATGGACAAGCGGATACATTCCCATGGCTTTGACTGATGCAGGTTTCACCACTTCCTTTTACTCTGTAACTTCATATTTTAAACATGAGAAAAATAAAGCTTAAATACAAAGCACTCGCTTTTAATCAAATCTTGCCTTATTTCAAAGGCTTATAGTCAACATTATCACATAACATACTACCATTTACAGGGCGAGGGTGGGAAGAACCTCTTCCCCTTCAACTCCTGTTAGCTCCAAGGTGATCAGCAATTACTCTGTTATTTAATGTCACTTCTGTTACTGACCAACTGCTCCAAGGGCAGAAATAATTCATTTCTGAAACGAGACGCAGTTTGCTGCCGTCAGGTTACCTGGAAATCTCCATGGGATTACAGATAATGTAAGAGGCTATATAAATGTAAAATACTATTATGTAACACAAATTTGCTGTCTTACACGCATTACATTTTGCTGCTGAAGCACAGGAATACACTTGCCCTCATAAGATCTAAAGGACTAATTCTTTGCTAGATTATTCCAATTACATATCCATATACCTCCAGTGAAAGCCACTGAATTACAGCAAGGTACCAAGGAAGTTTAAAAAAGAAAGCATAGTGAAAAGGGGAATTTAAGAGCCTCAAGCAAACTGCAAGTCAATGCTGCATAGCATCTATATGCCCAGCTCCACTGTGATTACCATTGACAAGTTTTACCAGCTGCCAAACTGCCCCTTGACAAATAAGGGCCGAAATCTAAACATATTCTGGAAATCTTGGCATTGTCAGGCTAAATATGTACACATGCCTGAGTCTTTTCTCTTGTCCAGTAGAGGATGCAGCTTGTTAAAACTTTTTTCCGGCAAAATATATATGTTTAATTTATGTGATTAATTTCTGTGTTAATGAAGGTTGAAGGCCCGAGAAGGCTGAATGCATCTATTTATCCAGGGGCCGGATAAAAATCGCTGCTCAACTAGCCAGCCCGACCCTAATATGGAAAGTCCCAGTCTTATTCAGGGTGAGAGGACAATTAAATTTTTATGCTCATTTAATTCTCTGCCCTTTCAGAGCAAAGGCTGACAATTGTGCCCAATTTTTCCAAATGTTTGCTGTTACATAACCTTGACGAACCCACCAAACTCAATTTGCGCGGGGCCCGTTGACAAAAATCCAATCGCAACAATATTCTAACACTCTCCGGGGTTAAACCCTGGATTTAAAGGTTACAAGAAATGAAAAACTCTGCATTCTAAACCAGCGCTTTATTAGTTCCTACCTGCAATTATTAAATTCATTTTACTCTGTATATACTGAACGAATTGCTTCTGTACAAAAGGAAGTGCTTTAAAAAGCCTTTCTGCCTCTACAGAGCTATCTCTGTAAGGCTGGTTATGTTGTGTCTTGAGTCTTTTGGCAAGCTTCTTCCCTTCTCATCCTCCATTCTGTTACCTGATCACTTCCTTTAACAGAGATTCATTTAGACAATCTATATTCTATTATTATCTGTGCTTCCGTGGTTTACTGCAGAGCCAGTTTATTTTACCTTCTTCAAGAGAGATGCAATTAAGTGTGACCTAGTGTATTATTCCAGGTGCCTCTCGCATCTCGATTGGGCATTTAAGAGTTGTAGAACTCTCTAATTTATTTAAGCAGGGCACTCTAAAGCAATACCTTGGTAATTTTCACTGAGTTTAAGAAGCTCTTCTATGTTTTCAAAATGCTTGAAGCTTTTCTGCTCTCCTAAAGGACTGCAAATATTTGAACAACCGGCAAAATCATTTAAGAAAGTCAAAGACACAGAGTCAACGAGAGACAAGAGATGAGTGCGAGTAGATTTCTTTCTATACGACAAACTACCAAAAAGTTATCCAACAATTTGGCCACAAAAGCGAAAATTGACTGCTCCCACTAGAGACTAGTTCATGATATATTTCCTTGATTTAGGATTTTCAAATTCCTCTTGCATATTTTGTGTGGGTCCACATAATGAGCAAAGGGAAATACTTGCAAGTAGCTTTACAAATATCGCTGCAAATATTTCCTTTGTGTAACCGCTGTGGGTGACACCAGAGATGACAGGCATGTTATAAGCAAGAAAGAGGAGTCGATAGGAGCAGAAGCCACAGTTCTGAATCAAAAGAGGCCAGGAATTATTGGAAAAGCGAGACACACTGGTCTGATATCATGTATGCTGATGTCAGGGAGAGATTTACAGCAGTTTCCCTGCATTTAGTGAGCACTGAGTTTCTGCAGGCCTTCCTTGGGCACACCTCTGCCTCCACAGCGGAAAACACAGGCCTGTGAGAACCAAACTAAGACAGATATTTAATCAAGATAAAAAATGAAACGAGCAAATACGGAGTTGATTCTTAAAACACACAAATAGCACTCAGAGAAGAACCAATGAGGAACAAATGAACAACCTGGGGGAATAGTCCAGGAGAGCCAGATTAGACACAGGGCCCTCCCACTGGCAGGGGACGGAGGAAAGGGTAAGTCTGTGCAGCACAGGGCAACACGGGGCATTTTGCCCAGACCACAAAACTCTGCTCCTCAGGACCAGTTAGCCCAGGTGCAGTGCAAGGCCAGTACAGCTCTACAGTGCACCTGTACACCTATAACTTAAGTCTTTTTTTTTCTGCTATTGCCCTATGCTTGCCTTTCAGCTCACATAGTACCCTTGACCAACTGCAGTGCGTCTCTAATTGGAAGTTTTAGAAATTCTCTTCACTAAGCATGGAGAAGGTCTTAAGTACTTCAGAGCACAAACCTGAGGGTTTCCCCTATCCCTTCCCCTTTCATTCTCTTCCCATATGCCAGGAAAATACTCCTTCACTGCTTGGCATTTGTCACTGTTCTGAGTTTTTATATGAATTGTCTTGACTTCTTTCTCTGCTTCATATAATTTATTCTTCATGGTGAAAGAGAAATAAAACACAAATTTTGAAGGCACAGTCCTAAGAGCAACAGCTCCCAGGACACCAGACATACCAGATCATCTTTCGAGTCCTTCACAGTAAAGCAGTCTCAGCTCCTTTTCCAAAAAAGCCTGGCAACGTTTAAAAAAAATAAATGTAGCACATATCAAAGCACATCTGATCAGCCTCCCTCCCCAAAAAATTTCTCCAAGACTAGTTGTTAGTGGGGCCTCAGTCTAGTACACCAGAACACTACTGAAAATCAGAGTTTGGCAAGCCAAACCACCCAAAGTTTATTATCAAGGTATTGGTCTAAGATAAAATTATTTTATTATTAATATTATTAAATTAGATGAACCCTTTCTGTTTACCATTCCTCAAAGTCATTTCTCTGTAAGTCTATGAAAGACATTTCAGAATTTTAAAACTGTAGCAGTTTCCTTTCCAGCAAGTTTCTGGGGACTTAATTTGCAATAGACAACAACATATCACATTCTTTACGTTTTACACCTTCAAATGTTCAAGGAACCCTTTTCTGACCAGGTTTTACCTACTAAGCCTTTTGAATTCTTGCCTTGCAAACAACCCCCCTCCTTTCGTCCTCCTCTCCTCCCTTCCACCACCCATGATTCTGGCCAGTTTTTGAGGCATCGCTCCTAATACATTTGCATATTTTGTCATCCTTTTAAAAGCCTTCTGGTTCCTTCAGCACTGAATAAGACCAGGCAAGTTCTGTGTAGCACCACTGAGGACTGCAGTATTTGCACTCAGTGATAATTCATCCAACAGACACTTCCAGTTACACCTAGCAAGTTGAAATTTGTCTCCCTTACTCACTCGGTATTATGTCTTTGCAAGTATTCCCAACCCCATATATAACTACCTAGCAAAGGCATTTCCCCACAGCTATTACATGTTTCAAAGGTTTCCTTTCATTTTATTCTTTTGCCTACAGTTGACAGAATTACCAACATCTCTAACCCTTAAAAGAAAGGAGCTCCCTGCTCTGCTTGCAGGTCTGCAAGGCCATTAACTGGCGTGAGAACACAGAGCCTACAAAGGGTTCTTGGCAGGTAAACGAAGGAGGAAATGATCTTATTTAGAAAACTCTAATTAGGAACAACACCTACTGGAAAAAGCGAGGCTTGACCTAAATATAACACTGTGGTTGGTCTCAGGAGATATGAAAGGGTTAAGTTTATAAAGCACTTCATTTTCCAGCCGCAGCTATGGGTACCCTGGGTAATTACTGCAGCTTAAGCTAGACCAGACCACACCTTAGATAAACCTGTAATGCTGGCATTTTCTGCAAACATTTTCTTTACTGCAAGCTGTGGCTTGCCTGGCTCATATATTTGCTCTCCATTCCCAACCTGGTTTTTCCTTAGCTGGTTTGTACTCAGTTGAACCAACAAATCAGAATTTGTTGATTTAGTTCCATACCTCTTCAGCGTTTACATGACACAACCAGACCATTTGTACAGTAACATATATAATGGGGGGCTGATGATTTTTCTACTACATGGAAAAGACTAATAAGTGAAAGAAAGAAGAAACAGAAAATATTCCTTTTGCGGAACTATTTCTTAAAGGTGAAAGAAAGCAATTTCATTAGCAAGCATTGAGAAATCTGTTCTGGTGACAAACGAGCATTTCTCTAGCTCTCCAGTGACTGTTGTCAGTATATCCAGAACTGCTGGTGTTTACTTTTCATCAAACTACATAGCAAGAACACCACCCTCAGGCACAGGGGGATGAGGTTTCTACAAGCAAGAACACCTGCAGCCAAGACCATCAGTGACCAGCCCAACTACAACTGGCCCCAGAGGACTGTCATCCCTCCAGATGGACCAGTGCTGAGGTACAAGGGAGCTTCTTTCTCTCAAGATGATCTTCAGGTC